>JANCRA010000118.1:516633-529133 GCA_024362935.1 Setophaga petechia | reverse complement strand
GTTGAAGGGTTTAAATTGATGGCAAGCAAAGGCCCCATGCCAGAGTGAGCAGATATTAAAGTATTTGTTATCTGTGAGAAGTTTGAGCAGAGAGGAAGCAGAGTGATGAAAACGCTGTGCCCCCATGAGAGGAAGATCTCTGTTCCCAGGGATGAAGATGATTTTAGAGATAGATAATGAGAATTTTGCCTTTGAACAGCTCATCTTTAAAACAATACCCCAGAAGTTGACATGGCCCCTAAACACAGCTGTGGGAAAAGGTTGTGGAAAATGGGAAGGATTTCACAATTCCAGATTTCCCCAGGTGGCTGCTGTTTGTGAGGGAACCACAAGAAAACTGTTTTTTCATGTGGAAAAGTCTCCATAACATTAACAGAGACACTTCTCTCCCTAAGTGAACCGAAGAAAGACTATTCTAGAGGTCTAGATTATTCTAGACTGACTGAAATTTTAAGTTTTATTTCTTTATATTGTCAATGGGAAAGAAAAGGTTGTGGTGAGAGGAGAAGTGTTCTGAAGGTTTTGTTCTGCTTCTTGCTACTCTTTCTTTTAGTTACTGTTAATAAATTTTTCTTTATACTCTTTTGGAGTTTTGAGCCTGCTTTGCCTTTCTCCTGGTCCTGGCCCCAGCAGGAATGGGTGAGTGTGTCCTGGTGAGGGCACTGGGGATTGGCCAGCACTGAACCCACCACAGTCATGTCACCGCTGGGTCAGGAACAGGAGTCAGTCTAACTCTCTTCAGGAGGCTAATATCGAGTTCATTAGCTTATTAGTTTATTAGTTTATTCCTTTTTATGCACTGCTCCAATACAGGTGGACCTCATTGGTCATTTAATCAACACCCCATCACCACTGGCTAATTAAGAAGACCCCCTTTGGTAAACAACTTATGAGAAAACAAGTGTTCAAAACAGCAGCTGCAAGATTGCTTTAATTGTTTGTCTCAGCCTTCTCAAAACTCCTGTAAGAGATGGTCTGGAGTTTCCTGCATTTACCCCACGATTGTCCAAGGGCCCTGAAGACCCTGACAGGAGCTCTGGCCTGGCTGAAGTGGACATTTCCAGGTGATTGTTTGCAGGTGTGCTCGCTGTGCCTTCACAGAACACTGCTTTGAACAGGTTCTGGTAAATGGTGGCTTGTCCTTGCACACCTGCACCTGCCCCACAGACCAAGGGGTCTCAACACAATGGGCCATGAACCTTCCCCACCTTTTGGCCAGGTGCCACTCATCTGGATTGAGGCTGTGTGAACTATATAGACTGTGTAAAGTGTAACTTTTGAGATGAGTTTGGTGAGCCCCCATGGACTACAGCGAATCTGTGGGGCTGGACCATGAGGATACAGCAACGCTGGGATGGCCCCGACGAGGGGAGAGAATGATGAGGAGGACTCCATGGATATCAGAAGGCTAATTAATTACTTTATTATACTATATTATTCTATACATCTAAACTGAATCTGCCCAGCACTCAGCTCTGCACACACTGCACAGAATCCCATGACTGTCACCCAACAGTCCCAACACACACACTCACACACACACACACACACACACAAACACACACACTCACTCACACACACACAAACACACACACACACTCACACTCACACACACACACACACCCCCACACACAAACACACACACTCACACACACACATACACACACACACACCCACAAACACACACACATACACACACACACACACACACACACACACACACACACTCACACACACACATACACACACACACACATACACACACACACACACTCACACACCCACACACACCTGGCCCTGACAGGCCAAGGAAGCAGAACCCCATCACTGTGGGTGAACAATCTCTGTATTGCATTCTGCTTGGGCACAAACACAGGCACAGCAAATGATAAGAATTGTGTTTTCTTTCTCTGATGTTCAGAGAATACAAAACCTGGAAACATTCTTGGGAAGAATTGTGCCTTGCTTTTCTCTGTGAAGAGAAATGTAGCTACAGCCACTCATTTTGGATTGAGACTGTATAAACTGTAACTTCTGAGACAACTTTGGTGAACTCCCATGGATGATGGTGAATCTGTGTGGCTGGACCATGAGGATCCCATCTCATTGGTAGCTATATTCCCCTTCCCCTCTTTTGCTTTCTATCTTTTATTTTGTTTTCTGATCCCTCTATCACATTTGCTGCTGGCCTTCAATAAAGGTGCATTTGTTGTGATTGAACTGACAGTCCCTGTGATGGTGTTCACAGGGGTCGAGGATGAGGGAAGAGACAAGAATGTTGACTCCATGTTTCAGAAGGATTGATTTATTATTTTATGATATATATTATATTAAAACTATACTAAAAGAATAGAAGAAAGGATTTCATCAGAAGGCTGGCTAAGAATAGAAAAAGAATGATAACAAAGGTTTGTGACTGACTGAGACAGGCCAGACAGCTGAGCTGTGATTGGGCATTAATTAGAAACATCCAACATGGACCAATCCCAGATGCACCTGTTGCATTCCACAGCAGCAGATAATCAATGTTTACATTTTGTTCCTGAGGCCTCTCAGCTTCTCAGGAGGAAAAAATCCTAAGGAAAGGATTTTTCAGAAAATATCATGGCTACACTCCCCTGCTTTTTGTCTTTTGCACTTTTGGGATCTGGCAATGAACCATCACGACCTCGTTTGCCCTAGTGGATGGTGACAACTCCCCAGAACAATTCCTGGGAAAGCTCCTCTGGCTTTCTCTCCCTGACCAGGCTGTCAGTATCCACACACTCGTTGGTGCATTGGCCGGGAAATCTCAAACTGGTAAAATCTCAAATTGGTAAACTAAAACCCCTACACAAAATTGGTGTTTCCACCTGGTTTCAAACTGAAACCTCCACCCAGGCTGAGCCCAGGCTCAATCCAACAACACGACATTCCCACTTCATTTCCTGGGGCTCCATCCCTGCTTAACATTCCCTTCAAAACCCACATCCCCCAAAATTCTGGATGTGATGGGGAGTTCATTCTGCCCTGCCAGCACAGGCTGAAGCAGCCCCAAGGAGCCCCAACTCTCCCAGTCCTAATTTTTAATTTTTTTCTTCTCCTTCCCTAAGTCCTTCTGTGCTCCCTGTCCAATTCCATTCTGCCAGGAAACATTCCCCCCCAAAAAAGAAAAAAGGAATGAAATTTGACTTCCCTATGCAAATGACAAGCCTGTGCATAATCAGGGAGGACCCGAGCTCACCCAGTGTCCTCCAAACAGCATTTGGGGATGAAAAATGTGCAGCACTCACTCAACCTCCAACCCCCAGGCCTTGCCCAGGCAGATGTTAATAAGGATCATTCCTAATTAAGGAGTTTATTTAAAGCAGGTGACATTAATTGTTCTGAAATGGAAATGGGACTTTGAATGGGATTTTAAGGACATTCAGGGCTCTTTTTCTGTTGTTGGTGTGAGGGGTTTGGAGCTGTGGGGGAACAGGAAATGTTCCCTGCCAGAAGGGGCTGGGGCAGGGACACCTCTGCTGCTGGGGCTGCAGTGGATGGTGTGGTGGTGTTTGAGGGTCCCCAGGACGAGGGAAGAGATGAGAATCTTGACTCCATGTTTCAGAAGGCTGATTTGTTATTTAATGATATATATTATATTAAAAGAAAATTATATACTAAAACTATACTAAAAGAATAGAAGAAAGGAGTTCATCAGAGGGCTATCAAGGAATGAATAATAAAATCTCGTGACAGATTCAGAGAGTCTGATACAGCTGGCTGTGATTTGCCATTAATTAAAAACAATTCACATGCTGGGTAACAATTCCCCAAACCACATTCCAGAGGAGCAAAACATGGAGAAGCTGAAGCTTCCCAGCTTTGCAGGAGGAAAAATCCTGGTGAAGGCATTTTTCAGAAAATATGTCAGTGACAGGATGGATATTCCCCTGTGGGAAAAGCCTTTGGGATTCTGGTGCTCAGGCAGAGATGAGGTGGGAAAAGAGCTCCAAGGACATCGAGTCCCAGCTGATCCCACCTTGTCCCCAGCCCAGAGCTCTGAGTGCCACCTCCAGGAATTGCTGGGACCCCTCCAGGGCTGGGCACTGCAAAGCTCCCTGGGCAGCCCCTGCCAAGGCCTGAGCCCCCTTTCCATGGGGAAATTGCTGCTGTGCCCACCCTGAGCCTGCCCTGGCCCAGCCTGAGGCCGTTCCCTCTGCTCCTGTCCCTGTTCCCTGGAGCACAGCCCGACCCCCCCGGCTGTGCCCTCCTGGCAGGAGCTGTGCAGAGCCACAAGGGCCCCCTGAGCCTCCTTTGCTCCAGGCTGGGATGTGCCAGGCCACGAAATCCAAGGAATTGAGAATTCCCGAGCTCTGTGGGATCAGTGCTGCCCCAGCAGGACCTGCCCTCTGCCCCCCTGTCTCTGGGACTCCAGCCCAGCCCTGGTGACCCACGAGGTTCCTGAGGGACACAAATCCATCCCAATCCTCATTTTGCCATTCCTGGAGCAAACTCCAGCAAGAAAAGCCCCAAACAACCCCGGTTTTCCCTCAGGAGGTCACACTCCTTTGGGAATTGCTGTTTAAACACTGAGGAGTTTGTTCTGTTGACAAAACCAACCCAAAAATTGAAAGTGCCACTCCCAGGGCCACCCAAAAATTAATCTGGCTTGTGATTAATTAAACCTGATTAATTAAACCACACTCTGATTAAAGGGTTTGGAGCTGTGTGCCAAGGACAGGACCAGCACTGCAATGTCAGAGGAATCCACCCTCCCTGCACCCATTCCAGTCCCAGCTGCTCTGCTGATTATTCCTATTAATTATATAATTATTATTCCTATTAATTGTATAATTATTATTCTGATTAAATATATAATTATTATTTCTTTTAATCCAAATCCTTCAGCCCACACAGCTTTAGGATCTGCTCACAGGGAGGGTTTGATGCCACAAACAAATGAGCTGAACATCCCCTGGCCATGGGAGGGGCTGCCTGAGCCCCAGGAGCTGTTTAATTGGGATTGGGCTCTAATTGGATTGGATTTGAATGGTTCACGCTGCTCCCAAAAGGCTCTTAGTGCTTCATAAATCACATTTATTCATGGTTGGAACCTCTGGTTCTTTCTGAGGGTTTCCTGAAAAGCAGCTCTGAACCCCTGTCCAGGATATCCAAAGCAATCTGGGGTGGGCATGCAGTTTAAAATCAGCCTAAAATCAGCATAAAATCATCTAAAAATTAAATCCACTTCAAATCAACCTAAAACCCACTTCAAATCAGCTTCAAATCAGCTTGAAATCCAAACAATTTCAAATCCACTTCAAATCCAGAGCTCTTCTCACTGCCATGGAGGGGGAAAGGCATCACTCCTCCAGAGGGATTTTCAGTGGGAATTCTACATCAAGCCTTTCCCATTCCACATTCCTATTTCCTCCACCCAGAGAATTATCCTGGTGACTTTGCAGCTTCTCTAAAGTAAAACAGACCAAAATCAGCCTCAAATCATCTTCAAATCCAGAGCTCTGCTCGCTCCTGTGAAGAGGGAGAGGCACCACTCATCCATTTGGTTTTCAGTGGGAATTCCACATCAGGGCCTTTCCCATTCCAGACTCCCATTTCTGCCACCCATGGAATTACCCCAGTGATTTTGCAGCTCCTCTGAAGTGAAGCAGCCCAAAATCAGCTCTGAAAGAGGCTCTGAACCCCTACCCAGGATATCTGGAGAGATCTGAGGGGGGGATGCAGCTTAAAATCAGCTTTAAATCATCCAAAAATCAGATTCAAATCCACTTCGAATCAACCTGAAATCCACTTCAAATTCAAACAGCTTCAAATCCATTTCAAATCCAGAGCTCTGCTCACTGCCGTGGAGGGGGAAAGGCACCACTTCTCCTGGAGAATTTCCAGTGGGGATTCCACATCAGGCCTTTCCCATTCCAGACTCCCATTTCTGCCACCCATGGAATTATCCTGGTGACTTTGCAGCTCCTCTGAAGTGGAGCAGCCCAAAATCAGCTCTGAAAGGAGCTCTGAACTCCTGCCCAGGATATCTGGAGAGATCGGAGGGAGGGATGCAGCTTAAAATCAGCTTTAAATCATCCAAAAATCAGATTCAAATCCACTTCAAATCAACCTAAAATCCACTTAAAATGAACCTAAAATCCACTTCAAATCCGTTTCAAATCCAGAGCTCTGCTCACTGCCATGGAGGGGGATATGCACTGCTCCTTCAGGGGAATTCTCAGTGGGAATTCCACATCAGGGCTTTCATATTCCACATTCCCATTTCTGTCACCCAGAAAATTATCCTGGTGACTTTGCAGCTCCTCTGAAGTGAAACAGACCAAAATCAGCCTCAAATCAGCCTCAAAATCAGCCTCAAGTCAGCCCAAAATCAGCTTCAAATCAGCTCCAAATCCAGAGTTCTGCTCACTTTCATGAAGAGGGAAAGGCATCACTCATCCATTTGGTTTCCAGTGAGAATTCTACATCAGGCCTTTCCCATTCCACATTCCCTTTTCTGCCACCCAGGGAATTATCCCAGCTCCTCTGAGGTGGAGGATCCCATGGGATGATTATTCCCAAGGCTTTAGGCTCCAAGTTTGATCCAGTTTCCCCTAAAGCTGCTGGAGCTTTGACCCTGGGAGTGTGAGGGAGCCCAGAACAGCTCCAGGGGAGGCTGCAATCCTGCAGAAATCCCTTTTTCCATGATCTCTGAACATTTTGCCACCCTTTCATCTTTTGGAGTGAATTTTTCACGCTCAGAGATTGTTTGTATGGACGAGCTGAACACAATCCCTGCAGGCAGCCGAGTTCAGGGACGGTGAAGGTGCACAAAGGATCCTCAGAGAAGAAGGAATTATTGTGAGAGGAGCAAATCAACTTCAAATCCAGCTTTTCCAGATGGAAAGGAACTTATTCCAGCAGAGTTGGGAGCCAGAAAATCATGGAGCAAATTCCCATCTTGATTCCAAAGTGTTTCATTATCGACACAAGGAGATCCCAAACACATCTGGATTTGATCCAGCTGTGCTCCACACCTGGATCCCTCAGCTCTGAATCCCTCAGGTCTAATCCAGCCCTGGGCCAGCAGGAAAATGAATCCTACTGCTGCTTCCTGGGGTGGGAAATGCACTGGGAGCCTCTGAAAAATCCAGGCATGGAAAAGGCGTGAGGTTCAATCAATTCCCAGGATTTCACAAGCTCAGAACTGGAATTTCCACCCTGAGCTGAGCAAGGAAAAGAATCCCAGAGTGGGCTCAGCAATTCAAGATGGTTCTGAGGTGGAATCCATGGGAATCCTTGTTTTCCTGGGAAAGCTCTCGGGAGCCTCTGGAGGTGACAGAGTCCTGCTGCTCGTCCAGAGCTGCGCTGGCTCCTGAGTTTTTGTGGATCTGTCACTGCCCCGGGTCTGCACAGAACTGGAATCAAATGAGGCTTTTCCTGATCCTTTTCCTAAATTCCAGTCAGAGACAGGATTAGCACAGGCTTAGAGCTGCTCTTGGTTCTCCTCAGTCTGAGGTCGAGCTCTAAAAATCAATTTTGGGCCCATCATGACGAGACCTGGAGGGGCTGGAGCGTGTCCAGGGCAGGGAATGGAGCTGGGAAGGGTCTGGAGCCCCAGGAGGGGCTGAGGGAGCTGGGAAGGGGCTGAGCCTGGAGCAAAGGAGGCTCAGGGGGCCCTTGTGGCTCTGCACAATTCCCTGACAGGAGGGGGCTCCTCAAAGTTGGTTCTTTTTTGGACAGAAGGAATATTTACCAAGAAATGCTGAATTTCCATTTGGTTTTTATTTTGTTTTTAACAACCTGCAGCAGGATGGAAAATGCTTATTTTGTTTAAATCAGGCTTTGGTCTTCTCAAAAGCACCCCACAAACCCTTTTTAAGGATATTATTAATGTAATTATTTTATAGGGATTAAAAGATTTATCCTTAATGAAATATTTCTATTCTGTGGAGCCAAGGAGATCTCTTGTTCTGTTTATTCTTGTAATGCCTTAAAATTACTGGATTTGTGATTTGGATTTTTTTTAATTATTGGGGTTTGTCCATGGAATAAGAGAAGTTTTAGTTCTTCTGTCAAGTGTGTGATTCTGTAATTCTATCATTCTGTCATTCTGTGATTCTGTAATTCTGGGATTGTGTAATTCCATGATTCTGTAATTCTCTGATTCTACAATTCTATAATTTTATGATTCTATATTTCTATGATTCTGTAGTTTTGTGATTCTATAATTCCATTATTCTCTAATTCTATAATTCCAAAATTCTACTATTGTAGAATTCTATGGTTCCATAATTTTGATTCTATAATTTTATGATACTATTATTCTATAATATTTTTTTCTCTAGCTCTCTGATTCCCTCATTCTCCAGTTCTCTAACTCTCTGATTCTCAGAGCAGGGCCATCATCCGCCAAAGCACGTTTTTAGCCAAGGATGTCCAAGATTATCCCAAATTTCTCCAGTCTGGAAGTGCCTGGAAGGAACTGGAGGTGACCAGGACCAAACCCACCGTGGTGCCACCAGAGAGCCCCAGGCAGGGGAACCCTGGGATGGAAAAAACCCCCAGGAAATGGGAATTCCTGGTTGTGTCCCACAGATCCCATCCAGGGCCGCAGTTCCATCGCCCCATTGATGTCCCGGCCATCAAAGGGACACTGGGGAGGAGGTGGCAGCAGGAGGGGTGACAGTGACAGAGCCATGGCAACGAGGAGCATCACCCTGGCAACGCTCCCGGCTGGTCCAGGGATTGAGAAAGGGGGAAAGGCGTTTGTGGAGGGACCTGGGATCCCGGCCCCCTCCAGAACCCCATCCCCATCCCCATCCCAATCCTCATCCCAGCCCCATCCCATCCCCATCCCAATCCCCATCCCAATCCTCATCCCAGCCCCATCCCATCCCCATCCTGGCCCTTTCCCCATCCCCATCCTGGCCCCATCCCAGCCCCTTCTCCATCCCCAGCCCCATCCCAGCCCCATCCCAATCCCGACTCCTTCCCCATCCCAGCTCCTTCTGATCCCCATCCCAGCAGCTTCCCCATCCCAGCCCCTTCTCCATCCCCATCCCCATCCCAGCCCCTTCTCCATCCCAGCCCCTTCCTGATCCCCATCCCAGCCCCTTCCCAATCTCAGCCCCTTCCCCATTCCATTCCCCTTCCCCATCCCAGCCCCAACCCAATCCCAACCCCTTCCCCATCCCAGCCCCTTCCCCATCCTGGTTCCTTCCCCATCCTGGCCCCATCCCCATCCCCATCCCCATCCTGGCCCTTCCCCCATCCCCATCCTGATCCCCATCCCAGCCCCTTCCCCATCCCAGCCCCTTCCCTATCCCAGCCCCCTTCTCCATCCCAGCCCAATCCCAGCCCCATCCCAATCCTGGCCCCTTCCCCATCCCAGCTCCTTCCCGATCCCCATCCCAGCCCCTTCCCCATCCCAGCCCCTTCCCCCATCCCAGCCCGTTCCCCATCCCCATCCCCCATCCCCAGCCCCATCCCAGCCCATTCCCCATCCCCAGCCCCATCCCAGCCCCTTTCCCATCCCGGCTCCTTCCCGATCCCCATCCCAACCCCTTCCCAATCTCAGCCCCTTCCCCTTCCCAGCCCCATCCTGATCCCAACCCCTTCCCCATCCCGGTTCCTTCCCCATCCTGGCCCCATCCCAGTCCCATCTCCTTCCCAGCCCCATCTCCTTCTGTCATGGTGCCAATATTAAAATCTGAGCACCCATTAGCCTGACCACAGCACATCCCAGAAATCCCAAAAAACATATTTCCTGTGAAACCACCACACCTTCCCAGCCCCATCCCCTTCCCAGCCCTTTTCCAGTCCCAACCCCATCCCCCAATCCCGGCTCCCCCTGGGGCTGGGCAGGGCGGCCGAGGCCGGGGGGTGGCACCGGGAGGTTCCTGCTCTCAAATAAAGGAATTTTTGTGTCCGGCCCATTCAGGAGCCACTCCCAGGTGAGAACCAGAATGGGAAAAGCAGGGCTGGGAAAGGGTCTGAGGGAGGTGCAAAGGAAATGTGGGAATTTCAGTGGGATGGGAGTCAGAGGGGGTGGCAGATGTTCCTGGGATGCAGCAGAATCCCACCAGTGTCAGAGGAGCCAGCCTGGAAACCCCTGAGAGAGCCCAGAGCTGGCTGGGCTGGGGGAGTTTATAGATCATCCCAGTCCAGGCTGGCCTTGGACACTTCCAGGGATTCAGGGGCAGCCACAGCTGCTCTGGATAACCCAAGCCAGGATTTCAGTTTTAATTCTTCACATCTCATAACTCTTCCATTGTTTGGGTTTATTTGCTGCCTTTTTTTCTCCTTTTCTCCCCCCTTCTCTTGGGAATATCCTGGATTTCTCCTCAGTGGGAATGTTCCCTCCCACCGCTGCTGTTTCATGATCCCCAAAAAGCCATTCTGCATTCCTGCAGGGAATGGATGTGGGAATGGGGGTGATGCAGAAAAGACTGAGTTTGGCTCCCTGGATATTCCCTGTGCCAGGACCTGGATCCAGCAAGAGAGAAACCAAGCAGAATTTCAGTAGGGGAAAAACAAGAATTTGAAAAATTCAAGAATTAAAATAATTACAGAATTAAAACAATTAAAATTAAATAATTTTTAAATAACAATGAAAACTCTAAAAATTATTTTTTAAATTAGAATTAAAATTAGAATTAAAATAAAATTAAAACTAAAACTAACATTAAAAGTAAAACTAAAACTAAAATTAAAATTATTTTGAACTAAAAGAATTCCAAGCCCCTTTTCCATGGATTAGGGCACCAGCAGCCCGGGAGCTCTGGCCCCTCTCCCCCCAGACCTCTGAGGTTCCCAGCCCGGAATGTCCATCCCGAATCCACCAGGGTGCAGCCACAAGAGGGAGATCCAAGCTCTGGAAAGCACCCGGGAGGCTCCCGAGGTTTGGCCGGGAGCGGGAACCGGGGCTGAGCATCCTCCCCGTCCCGGGACAACCGGGAACAGCCCCGGGAGAGGCCGGAGGTGGATTCGACATTCCCGGGGCGGGGGAGAGCTCGGGCCAGCCTGGGAGAGAAATCCCAGCTCAGGGGCTGCTGTGGCTCCTTTTGTGTCACTGAGATTTTGGTGTTGTCGAGGTTAATTGGGCACCAAATGGACAGAGGAAAATAATTTATAAATGGAATTTGAATGGGAGGAAAAGGAAGAAGGAAAAAGGGAAAAAAACGAAAAGGGAAGGGAAGGGAAAAGAAAGGAAGGGAAGGGAAGGGAAGGGAAGGGAAGGGAAGGGAAGGGAAGGGAAGGGAAGGGAAGGGAAGGGAAGGGAAGGGAAGGGAAGGGAAGGGAAGGGAAGGGAAGGGAAGGGAAGGGAAGGGAAGGGAAGGGAAGGGAAGGGAAGGGAAGGGAAGGAGAAGGGAAGGGAAGGGAAGGGAAGGGAAGGGAAGGGAAGGGAAGGGAAGGGAAGGGAAGGAAAGGAAAGGAAAGGAAAGGAAAGGAAAGGAAAGGAAAGGAAAGGAAAGGAAAGGAAAAGGAAAGGAAAGGAAAGGAAAGGAAAGGAAAGGAAAGGAAAGGAAAGGAAAGGAAAGGAAAGGAAAGGAATCCATGGAAATATTCCTTTTTCCTGCCACAATGGAAATAGAAGCAGCCTGGGTCCAACTGACCGATCTCTCCATTACACACAATAATTACTTAATTATCTCAGATAAAAGTATCCAATTGTCCAGGGGCCTTAATGAGCCTTGGCAAGGCTGCAGGGCCCTGTGTTTGCAGGGAATTGTGAGGGATTCCAGCCTGGAGCCACCCCAGGCACGGCCAGATCCTCTCATGGAGCAGCTCTGGTGTCACCGATCGCGGGAATGGCAGTGACACAATCGGTGGGAGTCAAGTGGTGACACCACGAGCTCATTAAATCAGTGGGCAATTAACGACACAATTGTTAGAGTGATTGGAAGAGATTCCTCGGGTTCCAACCCTCCCGACTCCAGCAAAATCCAGGTTTTGCACTTCCTTTGGTTTTATTCTTCCTTGCATTTTGCCCTAAGGCTGCTCCCCTGGGATTTCTACAGCGGGATTGATTTGGGATGGGTCCCTGCCCTACAAGTCCGCTCTCCAGCGCGCTTTTCCCCCTTGTCCAGGGAGGAGGGTGAGGCGGAGTCCGCAGCCCCTCACCAGCAGAGGGGGAAGGAGGCACCTGCAGGAGCGATCCCAGCCTGGAAACGCCGAATCCCTGGAATCTCAGCCCAAAACGGCTCCCGGAGCTTTCCTTGGAGCCCCGAGGGCAGCGGGAGACAGGGACCGGGGGGATGAGGAGCCCAGGGCGGGATGGGGATGCTGCAGGGGTGTGGGACAGGCTGGGACAGGGGGCAGCGCTCCCCAAAATCCCGATGCTGGCACCGGTGGGAGAGCCCCAGATCCAGCCCAGAGAGCTCAGGAATTCTCAATTCCTTGGATTTCATGGCCTGGCATATCCCAGCCTGGAGCAAAGGAGGCTCAGGGGGCCCTTGTGGCTCTGCACAGCTCCTGCCAGGAGGGCACAGCCGGGGGGGTCGGGCTGTGCTCCAGGGAACAGGGACAGG
>JANCRA010000118.1:365585-516533 GCA_024362935.1 Setophaga petechia | reverse complement strand
GCTCCCATCCCTCCTTCCCAAGGGTAATTCCATGGATGTTGGCTTCCTCTGCTTTTCCAAATTCCATCACATTTTAACAATTCTTTACAAACCCATTTCCCACACGTGGATCCCGTGGGGCGGTGGCGTTTCCACACCTGGCAGAGAGGGGAGGAGCAGGAAACACCTCCAGGTGTCAGCACCAGAGCTTTGGGGATCCATCCCTGGGTCCACCCCAGGGTCCATCCCAGTGTCCACCCGGGATCCAACTCAGGACCCATCCCAGGATCCATCCCAGGATTCATCCCAGGATCCACCCGGGATCCAACTCAGGACACATCTCAGGATCCCTCCCCATTCCCAGCATCCATCCCAAGATCCATCTGAGCATTCATCCCAGGATCCATTCAGGATCCACCCAGAATCCAACTCAGGATCCAACTCAGGACCCATCTCGGGATTCCTCCCCGTTGCCGGGATCCACCCCAAGATTCATCCCAGGATCCATCCCAGAATCCATCTCAGAATCCATCCAGGATCCAACTCAGGATCCATCCCAAGATCCACTTCAGTATCCATCTCAGGATCCACCCCAGGATCCATCTCAAGATCCACCCCAGGATCCATCCCCATTCCCAGGTTCCATCCCAGGATCCACCTCAGGATCCTTCCCATGATCCCTTCCATGATCCATCCCAGGATCCACCCCAAGATCCATCCCAGGATCCATCCCAGGATCCATCCCAGGATCCATCCAGGATCCATCCCAAGATCCACCCCAGGATCCACCCCAGGATCCATCCCCATTCCCAGGATCCATCTCAGAATCCCTCCCATGATCCCTTCCAGGATCCATCCCAGGATCCCTCCCCATTCCCAGAGAGCCACCAGGGCCCTTCCCCTCTCATGCCATGGAATTCTGCCCCGGGCTCAGGGAAAAGGGGCTGGGCTGGGCTGGGCTGGGCAGGGCAGAAAGGGACCTGGGGACACCTGGGGATGGACAATGGGCTGGGCAGGAGCCCGCAGGGTGCCCTGGGGGCCAAGCAGGCCAATGGCTCTGGCCTGGATCAGGAATGGCGATGCCAGCAGGAGCAGGATGTGGCTGCATTTCTCTTCACAGAGAAAAGCAAAGCACAACTTCCCAAGGATTTTCTGGGATTCACATTCTCTGAACATCAGAGAAAGAAAAAAACAATTCTTATCTCAATTGCTGCTCCTCTTGCTCACAAGTGGAATGCACTGTGGAAGATTGTTTACCTGAAGGGAATTGGTGATTGGATTCTGTGTGAGTGCTGGGATTCACTGACCCATTGGATCCTGTGGGCTGATGGTCACGAGATGCTGGGCAGGGAGTTGAGTTGGGCACTTGTGCAGGTTCAGTTTAGATGTAGTGTAATATAGTATATAGATATAGATATAATGTAATATATACACTACATATATATATATAGTGTAATATAGTATAGAATAATATAGTACATATATAGAGATAGAATATAGTGTATATATATATATAGTATATGTATATATAGAATAATATAGTAAAATGAATCAGCCTTCTGATATCCACAGAGTCAGATGCACCATTTCTCCCCTTCATCGGGGCTGCCTCCTTTCCTGTTCAGGGATTTCATTCTGCCCCCGTGCTCGGCACTGCTGAGGGCACACCCTGAGTGCTGTGTCCAGCTCTGGGCCCTCACTTTGGGAAGGACATGGAGCATGTCCAGAGGAGGCAACGAGGCTGGAGAGGGGCTGGGAACACAAACTGTTGGAATGTTGGGGGACACAAGAGATGATGGACAGATGATGGCTGATAGATTTGATAACAGGATGCCTTGGCAAAAGCAAAGGGAACTTTGAAAATTAGACCTGGATTGCAAGAAGATACAATCAGATGGATTTAGCAGAAAAAGAAAATCCCAATAAACTCTGCAGGTAAGAGGTGTTGTTATATGCATAAGTCTGTGTGTGTGATTTTAACATAATCACTGCAGTACACATTACTACTCTCCCTAAAACAGTGCCTTGTCACTGTCATATTTTCTGAAAAATCCCTTTGCCAGGATTTCTTCTCCTGAGAAGATGAGAAGCCTCAGAGAAAAACAATATCTCATTTGTTTCTCCCTGTTTTGCTGCTTTGGAATGTGGCTGGAGATTGTTTATCCAACAGGTGCATGTTTGATTGGATTCATGTGAATTGTTTTTACTTAATGACCAATCACCATCAGCTGTGTCAGACTCTGAGGTGTCAGTCAAGAGTTTTTCCATATTTTTTGTGACCTTCTGTCTGTATCCTTTCTCTATTCTTTAGTATAGTTTTAATATAGCATTCTTTACTATAACATAATATCATAAAATAATAAATTTGCCTTCTAAGAACATGGAGTGAGATTGACTCATCTCTCACCTCATCCTGGGGACTCCAGCAAATACCACAATACCCAAGTGTTTGTATCCCACAATAAAGTCAGGTTCTGATCACCGAGTTGGTCTCCCTGGCTCTCTCCATCACCAAGAACAAACCCTGAGAGGAACCCCTGAGGGAGCTGGGGGTGCTCAGCCTGGACAAAAGGAGCCTCAGGGGTGCCCCCATCGCTCTCTGCAGCTCCTGAAAGGTGCCTGTGCTCAGCTGGGGCTGGGCTCTGTCTGCAGGCACTGACACACCCAGAGCACACAGCCTCGAGCTGCCCCAAGGGAAATGCAGGGGGGATATCAGGGAAAGGATTTTCACAGAAAGGGTGATAAAGTTCTGGAATGTTCTGCCCGGGGAGGTGGTGCAGTCCCCATCCCTGGGGGTGTTTAACAAAGCCTGGATGTGGCACTGGGTGCCAGGGCTGAGTTGAGCTGTTGGGGCTGGGTTGGACTCGATGGTCTTGAAGGTCTCTTCCAACCCAGTGATTCTGGGAATTCTGAGCATTCCCAGAGCAGCTGTGGCTGCCCCTGGAGCCCTGGCAGTGCCCAAGGCCAGGCTGGACATTGGAGCTGGGAGCACCTGGCACAGTGGGTGGTGTCCCTGCCATGGCAGGGGTGGCACTGGAGGGGATGGGATGGGATGGGATGGGATGGGATGATGGGATGATGGGATGGGATGGGATGGGATGGGATGGGATGGGATGGGATGGGATGGGATTTAAGGTCCCTTCCAGCCCAAACAATCCCAGGATTCTGTGATTCCATGGAGTGATGCAGCAGGAGGGCAGAGCTGAAGCTGAGCTGGAGTTTGAGGGGTTCCAGAGCCCCTCACATTCCCGGCTCCTTCCATCTCCCCATCCCAAGGGATTGCTGATGGGAGGGATCAAACTCCTCCCATGGAAGGGAAAAACCTCCCCCTGTGCTGCTGAGGGAGAGGGAAACTGAGGCAGAGCAGGGAGTGCCCAGCAGTGACAAATTCCAGCATTTTCTCACAAAAAAAGGCAGCCCTGGCCCTGCTCCAGCCTGGGTTGGTGGGATGGGATCAAGGCCTTGTCCCACCACATTTCTGTCATTCCTTTGTCACATCCCTGGCACTGGAAATGGGGCAGCAGAGGGGTTTCTGCCCCTCTGGAGGGTCAATATTCCCAATTTCCCAATGTTTCCCAGGGACAGGAGATCTCCAGGGCTGGAGGCAGCACTCAGGGGCTGATGTCCCTTCCCCAGGGATGGATCAATCCTGGGAATGACTCAGGGCCACAGAACTGACCCCACAGAGCCCTGGGGCTCAGGGACAGCCCCACGTGGGACTGGGAGCATCCCTGACATCCAGGGGCAGAAACGAGCCCCAAAGGCAGCTGGGCAGTGTTTTCTCAGAGCATGGAATGATCTGGGAGCAGATCCAGCTGTCCTGGCCTCCACCTCACACAGCCCCTCCTGGAGGGGGGAGAAAAGCCCAAATTTGGGGTGTCTGGGGGTGTCAGGGCCGTGACTGAGGCAGCAGCTCTGCCAAATACCACACATGAGGCTCTCAGGGAAACAAATCCAAAATAAAAAAGCAGAAAAAACCACCAGAGAAAGTGGGGGGGGGGAAAGCTTTCATCTCACCAGTTGGTTTTTCTTTCTTTTTTTTTTTTTTTTCTGTTTTCAGATGTAAAATTGATTAAAATAAACCCAGGGATCTGACTGAGCTGTTTCTATTTAGGACCTGAATAAGGACTGGTGAGCCCAAAAGCTGATCTGCTTTGGAGCTTTTTTTCCCCAACCGTATCAGTTGCTCTAATAAAAGATCCAACCTCTCCCTGGCAGCCTCCTCAAATCCTCCGGCTGCCACAATTCTGCACGGAAAAACCTCCAGCAGCACGGATTGCTGCTCAGCACAGCAGCAGCCAGCTCACCCAGCTGCTGCTTCCTTTAAAAGAGAAAATCAGGAAAATGGGAGAATTTAGGTTAAAAATCTGCCTCTTGTTTGCAGGGCTGGTGGTGGTTTCACCTAAAATATTCCCAGAAATGGTGGGAGCCGAGCCAGTGCCAGGGATGGTGCTGGAAAAGCTTTGGGATGGGGTTTGTGGGCAAAGGGAAGAGCCCAGCCTGGGCTGGAGGGGCTGCTGGGCTGGGCTGGGCTCAGCTGGGCCTGTGGGAACAGTGGGGAGTGCAGGGGAGCTGAGCTGGGCTGGGCTGGGCTGAGCTGGGCTGAGCTGAGCTGGGCTGGGCTGGGCTGAGCTGGGCTGAGCTGGGCTGAGCTGGGCTGGGCTGGGCTGGGCTCAGCTGGGCCTGTGGGAGCAGTGGGGAGTGCAGGGGAGCTGAGCTGGGCTGGGCTGAGCTGGGCTGGGCTGGGCTGAGCTGGGCTGGGCTGAGCTGAGCACAGCAACGCTTTGGGGATGCTCAGACAGGAATTCATGGAACCACAGAATACCCTGAGCTGGGGGGAACCCCAAGGATCATCCAGTCCAAGCCTGGCCCTGCCCAGACACCCCAAAATCCCATCCCTGGAGCGGGTGCCAACACCCCTGGAGCTCTGGGGCTGTCCCCACCCCCTGGGGACCCTGCTGTCCCTGGGAATGGCCATCAGACCCCAAACCACAGCCCAGCCCCCCGAGCACCCAGCCCCAAATTCCAGGCTGAAAACCCAGACTGGGACAGGCTGGGGGGGCCCTGGAGGTGCCTCAGCCTGGGGACACCCCTGGATTGTCCCTGCAGCTCCCAGGGGAGGACGCTGGGCTGTCCCAGGCTCAGGGGATGCTCTGGTGTCACAGACATCTTCTATGGAAAATCCTTTCCTTAGGATTTTTCCTCCTGAGAAGCTGAGAGGCCTCAGGAACAAAATGTAAACATTGATTATCTGCTGCTGTGGAATGCAACAGGTGCATCTGGGATTGGTCTCATGTTGGATGTTTTTAATAATGGCCAATCACGGTCAACTGGCTCAGACAGTCCGAGACAGAGCCTTTGTGATAATTCTTTCTTATTCTATTCTTAGCCAGCCTTCTGATGAAATCCTTTCTTCTATTCTTTTAGAATAGTTTTAATGTAATATATATCATGAAATGATAAATCAGCCTTCTGAAATCTGGAGTCAGATTCTCATCTCTTCCCTCATCCTCACACCCCTGTGAGCACGGTCACACTCCGGCAGTCCAGGCTCCCCAAATCCAGGATATTTCCTCCTGCTGGTGCCACTTCCAGCCCTGGCAGCGGGGCTGGCACCGCTCCCCACCCACAGCAGCGGGGTCTGGCCCTGCCAGGCTCAGCCCGGGCGAGGATTAGGGATGTGCCAGGCAGGGATTACCCAGAGCCCTGCCCAGACCGGGGGGAGGGCGCAGCAAACACCGCGGCTCCGCCTTTCACAGAGTTCTAGGGTGTAACACAACAGGATTTACCTGGGGAGGCTGAAATGCTGAAGATTCCCCACAGGAGAGGCACAGGAAACCTCAGTGCCCTGCTTTGGTGGATTTTTAGGGTGTAGTACAACACGATTTACTTGGGAAGGCTGAAATACTGAAAATTCCCCACGGGAGAGGCACAGAAAACCTCGGGGCTCTGCTTTTGGTGGATTTTTAGGGTGTAATAAAACCTGGAGAAGCTGAAATGCTGAAATTCCCCACAGGAGAGGCACAGGAAAGCTTGGGGCTCTGCTTTTGGTGGATTCTTAGGGTGTAATACAACAGGATTTACCTGGGGAGGCTGAAATGCTGAAAATTCCCCACGGGAGAGGCACAGGAAACCTCGGGGGTCTGCTTTGGTGGATTTTTAGGCTGTAATAAAACCTCAGGAAGCTGAAATGCTGAAATTCCCTGTGGGAGAGGCACAGGAAACCTCGGGGCTCTGCTTTGGTGGATTTTTAGAGTGTAATAAAACCTGGAGAGGCTCAAATGCTGGAATTCCCCATGGGATGGGCACAGGAGATCTGCTGGAGGGGGTGACCAATCCCTGTGAGCAATGGGACAGAAATTCCAGCTTTTCCCAGGAATCTCTAACCCTCGGTGCCGCCCCTTTGTCACCCTGGGGGAAACTGAGTCACGGGGCCAGTCCTGGGGGTTGTGTCCCCTCCTCAGCAGCTGCACCAGGAATCACCTCTGGAAGGAGCAGAGATCTCCTCTGCTCTTCCCTACAAACACCAGCACCCCAAAACTGCCCCTGCTGCACCCAGAGCTGGAGCTCACCCCAGCCCCGTCTGTTCACATCCCAAACTGCACAATCCATGTGTCTGTGGATAAATCCCCTATTTTTAGCAGCTCCTATCGCGGGCTCTGGACTGGTGGCATTCCCGGATTTCGGAGGGTACACAGATCCCAGGACGGGGGAGGCACAGGGACACGGGGCAGGACAATGCCCAGGGCACAGAGCTGCCCCTTTCTGGGGTGGAGGAGGCGCCGTGCCCTGCGCCCACCTCACAGTACCCAAAATAAAGTGCTTTTTTTGTGCCCTACACTCACCTACAATTATCCCAAATGAAGGGTTTTACACTGGGCTGCACTCAAAATGTGGATTTGGGCTCCCAGCCCAACCCTGGAGTGGGAATGCTGGAAAAAGGCTGGTGGCTCTGGCCCCAAATCCCCACCAGAACCCAGCTGTGGAACAGGGAACAGCCCCACGGCCCTCACATCCCACTCGGGGTGCTGCTCCCTGTCTGCACAACAGCCATGGAGCAGTGTCCTGAAACCCTACAGGGAAATCCACTAGGAAAACTCTCCAGGAAAACCCTACAGGAAGACCCTACAGGAAAATCCTCCAGGAAAAACTGACAGGGAGACCCTACAGGAAAATCCACCAGGAAAATTCTCCAGGAAAACACTACAGGAAAACTCTCCAGGAAAAACTTCCAGGAAAAACTCTCAGGAAATTTTCCTCCAGGAAATTCCTCTCCCTGATGCCAGGAGTGAGGTGGGCCAGGGACCTCAAGGCTTTACCCAGGGACAGCAGAAATGCCCCGACCCCCCTGACGTGCACAGAGCTCCCCCCACCCCAGAACAGCCCCAGTGCCATCAGCAGCCCCGAGAAACCGGGAATGTCCCGAGAGGGGAAAGGCCACCCTGCCCCCAGGGTGACACCGCTGTCACCTGGGCCACCCAGCCTCTAATGGCCACCCCCATGGCACAGTGCCACCCCAGGTGCCAGCAGCTCCCTCTGTCCATCCTATAACCTCTGTCCCCCTATCCTTCTGTCCCCCTGTCCCTTTGTTCCCCCATCCCTCCCGTCCCTCTCTCCTGTCCCCCTGCCCCTCCTGTTCCCCTGTCCCTCTGTCCTTCCTGTTCCTCTGTGCCTCCTGTCCCTCTGTCCGTCTCTCCCTCTGTCCCCCTGCCCTTCCTGTCCCCCCATCCCTATGTCCCCCTGTCTCCCTGTGCCTCTGCCCCTCCTGTCCCTCTGTCCCTCTGCCCCTCCTGTCCCCCCATCCCTCTGTCCCCTGTCCCTCTGTCCCCTCGCTTTATCTCCCTAATCCGATTGCGGCGCCGGCCCTGCCCGCTCTGACCCTCCGGTGAGCGCCGGCCCCAGGTGAGGCCGGAGCCGCTCCGGGGATTACCGGGAATTACGGCCCCGCTCAGACGGCGACAGCGGCCACACGGAGCCACCAGAGCCGCGGTGGCAGCAGCGACAGGAGAACCTTCCCGGGGATCCAAACCGAGCTGGGGCAGGAGCCCCGTTCCCATGGGAATGGCTGCCAGTGGCAGAGGGCAGGGCTGGATGGGATCTTGGCAATTGGGAATTGTTCCCTGGCAGGGTGGGCAGGGGCTGGGCTGGAATTGCCAGAGCAGCTGTGGCTGCCCCTGGAGCCCTGGCAGTGCCCAAGGCCAGGCTGGACATTGGGGCTGGCAGCACCTGGCACAGTGGGAGCTGGCCCTGGGCTGCAATCAGCTGCCATTGAAGATCCCTTCCCACCCAAACCACTCTGGCATTCACATTCCTCAATCCAGGATGGAAACCAGCACCAAAAGCCATTGCAGCAAATGGAGAAAGGAAAGGAAAGAATGATTGCCTGGCTGCTTGCAGGTGCCCCCAGTGCCATTTCCCACAGGGGGTTTGTAGCCTGGCAAGGCCTGGTTAGAGAGGTTTGGGCTGTGCCAGGGTGCCCAGAGCAGCTGTGGCTGCCCCTGGAGCCCTGGCAGTGCCCAAGGCCAGGCTGGAGCCCCTGGCACAGTGGGAGGTGTCAGGGTTGGAATGGGATGATCCCTGAATTCCCTTCCCACCAAAGCCATTCTGAGATCCTTCATCTCAATCCCAGCCATGACAGGTGGGTCTGACCCAAACCTCCCCAAAACACAGCTGGGAGACACCCTTGGGAGATTTTCCCTCTCTTTCCATGGATGCACCTGGCTCCAACTGGCCGTAGCCCACCCCTGCCACCCCAGCGACCCCAAAACAAGGAGTGTCCCCAAGGCAGCCCCTCTGGGGACACGGGGAGGCTCTGAGGGGGATCCTGCCTGGGGCTGAGCCCCTCATGGGACATTCCCCCATGGATTCAGGGTTCCTGATCCACTCCAGGCTCCGGGGCTGAGCAGGGGCTGCCCCTGCAGGGCCCAGATGGCTCCGGGATCCTCATCCCGCCCACGGGAGCCTCCGGCCGGCAGCTGGGCAGGGGGACAGGCACGGGGGAGGAGTGTCCCAAAGCAGGGGACAGAAACCTGGAGCTTTGGACGGGGATGGACCTCGGGGTGGGGTTGTGACAGCTCTGAGGTGCTCCTGGGGGTTAAATCCCCTCCTCCCTGCAGAATGGCACAGGAATACTCATGGAAAGATCCACAGAAAGCACAGGAACAGCCCCAGGCTGCAGCCCTGGGTGCATTTCCAGAGTGGTCGGGCACTGCTGGCACCCGGCTGATCCACACCCGGGAACCACCACACTCCAAGGAAAAGCAGCTCCACACCTGGAGGAGCTGCACTGAAACCTCTGCACCCTCTGGGCTTGGTTTAAATCCCACCAGCCCAGGGGTGTCCCACCAACCTGCACCTTGGGATCGTGGATTCATGGAATGGTTTGGGCTGGAAAGGACCTGAAATCCACCCAGTGCCACCCCTGCCATGGCAGGGACACCTCCCACTGTGCCAGGTGCTGCCAGCCCCAATGTCCAGCCTGGCCTTGGGCACTGCCAGGGCTCCAGGGGCAGCCACAGCTGCTCTGGGAATCCTGTCCCAGTGTCCCACTGCTCTAAATGTAAATGATTTCCCTCCTAGATCTGATCTGAATCTCCCTATTTTAGTTTAAAGCCAATTTCCCTTGTCCCCTCACAACAGCCCTGCCTAAAGCCTGTCCCTGAGGCACGGAGGGGATGGATCTGCTGGACCAGGGCTGGACCTGGCCTTGGGCCCTGCTCAGCCTTTTCTCCAGGGTTTAACAAATCCCAGGTTTATGTCCATGGTGGCTCCCAGGCCAGGTTTTAACAAATCCCGGGTTTGTTTCCCTGGTGGCTCCCAGGCCAGGTTTTAACAAATCCCGGGTTTATGTCCATGGTGGTTGCCAGGCCAGGTTTTAACAAATCCCAGCTTTCTCTCCCTAGTGGCTCCAAGGCCAGGTTTTAACAAATCCCGGGTTTATCTCCTGGTGGTTGCCAAGCCAGGTTTTAACAAATCCCAGGTTTATTTCCCTGGTGGCTCCCAGGCCAGGTTTGCTGTCCCAGCTCCTCTCCCCCAGCAGGGTGTGCAGAGCAGGTCACTGCTGCTGTCACTGCACACCTGGATGGTTCCTGGTCATTAAGACAGAAAAAAACTGTGGGAAATGGATTTATAGAAAATTTATAAAACTTGGTTTTAGTTACATTTTTCTCTTCACAATGTTTGTCTTATTCTGTGGTATTTCTAAGTTAGTATTCCTTACCTCAAGGTTTGGATACAGATGCATGCTCTGGGAGGTTTTTTTTAGGTTTTGAGAATTTTCTGTAAATTTATTTTCCCACATTTCCCCCTCTCTCTTGAATGGGAAAAACTTTTTTGATGGCGTTGCTTATTGATTGTTGTGTAGGGTGAAATATATAAGGTATTATAATTAAAATTACTATAATAATTAATGTATATAAATTTATTTTGTAAAGTTCTTTTAGTTAAGGTGTAAAACTATTTTTAAATAAGTTGTTTAATTATGATTTATTGTGTGTTTTAATTTGATTTGCTAAGTTTTTTTGGTTTTGAACTTGTTTGTGGATAGATTTTGAATGGTTAGATAAATTTACATATAATTTTTAAAGTTTTTATAATTATGTCCATGTGTTAGTAAAAAAAATTGATGGTGGTTTTGTTTTGTAAGGTTGTATGTTTGATAGTATTAATATTTACTATGATGTTATTAATTGTAGTAGAAGTAGTATCAATTTTTTTATTTTATTTAATACTTTAATTGGTTTAATTTTTTCAATGCTATGTTTGAGGTAAGCCGAGGTAGAAATATACTCGATGTAATTTTTTTGGTAGGGTTTTAGGGTTTGAAATTGTTATTGTATATTATACAATACATAATGTACATAATATACATAATATATATACATAATATACAATACAAAATAATATTATATTTTTTTTTTAATAATGATGACATTTTTAATGGGGGCTTTTTTGATGTTTTTTTGAAAACTGCAGAGGGAGATGTGAAATGCAGGAGCCCAAAGGGATGGATGCCAACAACGAGCCCTGGGTGACTCCGGAGGGTTTGGCCAAGCGTGGCCAGGAGCAGATGGGCTGGTGGCCCCTTGGGGACACTCGCGGCTGGGGATTGGAGGGGTTTGTGCCTGGGATGTGCTGTGGGACACTCTCAGGTGAGGTTTGAGGGGTTTGTACCTGGGATGTGCTGTGGGGACACTCTCAGGTGAGATTTCAGGGGTTTGTGCCTGGGATGTGCTGTGGGACACTCTCAGGTGAGGTTTGAGGGGTTTGTACCTGGGATGTGCCGTGGGGACACTCTCAGGTGAGGTTTGAGGGGTTTGTGTCTGGGATGTGCCGTGGGACACTCTCAGGTGGAGATTTCAGGGGTTTGTGTCTGGGATGTGCCGTGGGACACTCTCAGGTGGAGATTTCAGGGGTTTGTACCCGGGATGTGCCGTGGGACACTCTCAGGTGAGGTTTGAGGGATTTGTGCCTGGGATGTGCCGTGGGGACACTCTCAGGTGAGGTTTGAGGGGTTTGTGTCTGGGATGTGCCGTGGGGACACTCTCAGGTGAGGTTTGAGGGGTTTGTACCTGGGATGTGCCGTGGGACACTCTCAGGTGAGATTTCAGGGGTTTGTGTCTGGGGTGTGCTGTGGGGACACTCTCAGGTGGAGATTTCAGGGGTTTGTGTCTGGGATGTGCCGTGGGACACTCTCAGGTGAGGTTTGAGGGGTTTGTACCTGGGATGTGCCAGGAGCGGAGGGAGGAGGAGGAGGAGGAGGAGGAGCCGCACTCGGCGCGGCTGAGCCGTGGGTGCTGCAGGGTGAGGGGATGGGGATTGTTCTCCTTTATGTCCCTATGGCACAGAAATATCCCTTGGCTGGAGCACAGGGGATCCCTGCCAGCAGCACGGGCTGCACACCAGGACCCAGATGGGCACCCTGGGAGCAGAGTTTGGCTTTCCAGAGCTCACGGAGCCTTTTCCAGCCTCTTCCTCCTCCCCCCTCCCGAGCAACCCAGGCCAGATCCCGCTCCCACCTTGGGGTCTGCTCCCAGCACAGGAAGGACCTGGAGCTGGTGGAGAGAGCCCAGAGGAGCCCCTGGAGCTGCTGCAGGGCTGGAGCCCCTCTGGAGCCAGGCTGGGAGAGCTGGGGGTGCTCCCCTGGAGAGGAGAAGGCTGCAGGGAGAGCTGAGAGCCCTTGCAGGGCCTGAAGGGGCTCCAGGAGAGCTGCAGAGGGACTGGGGACAAGGATGGAGGGACAGGAGGCAGGGAATGGCTGCCAGTGGCAGAGGGCAGGGCTGGATGGGATCTTGGCAATTGGGAATTGTTCCCTGGCAGGGTGGGCAGGGGCTGGGCTGGAATTGCCAGAGCAGCTGTGGCTGCCCCTGGAGCCCTGGCAGTGCCCAAGGCCAGGCTGGACATTGGGGCTGGCAGCACCTGGCACAGTGGGAGGTGGCCCTGCCGTGGCAGGGGTGGCACTGGCTGAGGTTTAAATCTCCCTTCCACCCCAAACCATCCCATGAATCCATCATTCCGCAGCTCCACAAAACCACGGCATTCTTGTCCCCCAAGCCTCGGCCCTGACGTCTCGTTCCTGCCGCTCCCAGCTCCCGCCCTGAGCCGATCCCGGCTGCTCCTGCCCGCTCCGATAAGAGCCCTGAACAATGAAAAGGCGAGGAAAAGAGCAATTCCTATTTTTTTACAGCAGCCCCGGCCCTCTCAGCCCCCTGGTTCCCGGCAGGAACCCGCAGCCGCTCGATCCCACAGATCTCCCAGTGCCTCTCCCAGGACAAAACCCTTCCCCAAAAGGCTCTGGGATGTTTGAGGAGCCCCATCCCGGCTTCCCCGGCGCTGGGGAAGGGATCAGGGCGCTCGGGCTCACATTCCCGGCTCGATTTCCAGTGGAAGGGGCAGGACAATGGCGCATTGTGCGCCGGGGAGAGGAAAATGATCTCATGGTGTTTGTGGAAGGAAAGGTTTGAGCTGGAAACGCCTCCGGGCCCGGGGAAACAGCCCCGGTGGAGCCGCACCGGGAACGCTCCAAAGCCGCTGCTCCAGGAGCGTTCCCGTGGGGAACAGCCGGGACTCGGCCCGGGAGGAGCAACGGGGGCGGCCTGGGGACACGGGGACACAGCCCGGGGACACGGGAACACAGGGACACTGCCCGGGGACACGGGAACATAGGGACACAGCCCAGGGACACGGGGACACAGACCAGGGACACGGGGACACAGACCAGGGACATGGGGACACAGCCCGGGGACACGGGAACACAGGGACACAACCCGGGGACACAGCCCACGGAGACAGAGCACAACCCGGGGACACGGGAACACAGCCCAGGGACACGAGGACGCAGCCCAGGGACATGGGGACACAGACCAGGGACACAGCTCGGGGACACAGCCCACGGACACAGAGACACAACCTGGGGACACGGGGACACAGTCCAGGGACACGGGGACACAGCTCGGGGACACAGCTCGGGGACAGAGCCCGGGGACACGGGGACACAGCTCAGGGACATGGGGACACAGCCCAGGGACACGGGAACATAGGGACACAGCCCGGGGACAGAGCCCGGGGACAGAGCCCAGGGACACAGCCCGAGGACACGAGCCAGCTCCGAAACCTCGAAACCTCTTCTGTTTTCCCGCAGTGACTCGGGAGGCACAAATCCCCTGCTCGGGGGTCACTGCGGTGTCACCTCCTCCCTGCGGGCACGAAGCCGCCCCCTCCATGGGGACGCCAGCCCGGGGGGAGCTGTCCCACTGCTGGATGCACCGGCACCGCTTTTCCCCTTAGGAGACTGGGGGAAAACCGGGATCGGTCCCAGAGGAGTCCCGTGGGAGCTGGGGGCGGCTTTGGGGAGCCAGGGCGCTGTCACTGTGCCAGGGCTCTGTCCCCGTGCCAGGGCTGTCCCCGTGCCAGGGGACGCTCCTCTGACACCGCAGGAGAGGCAGCTGCGGGAGCAAAAAGCCTCTTAACGACCACAGAAAGCCATCGTGGGGTATTTCCCGTTTTATGTGGCTCCTTAAGCGCCACTTCATTTGCTGGGATCGGCTTAATTGTGGTCATTAAGGGGGCGAGGGAAAGGCTGAGCTCCCCAGGGATGGGCTGGGAGAGGAGAGGAGGGGTTTGGGGGCAGATTTCCCAGAGGGAAATCATTCTCCTTTCCCCAAATCCTCCCCGACGGCTCCTGTCCCTCGCAGTCGCTGCCTCAATTTCCCCAAGCCCTCCCCGTGCTGCGGTTCGGGGCACCCGGGACCGCCCCCAGCTCCGAGTTCCAGGAGCAAAAGGACTGGAACGATTTAGGGGAATTTCCAGCATGGAAAGGGGCCCTGGTGCAGGCAGAGGGGCCGTGCCCTGTCCCTGCAGGGAGGGTGGGCACAGGCCCACAGAGCTGGGGGTGCCCTCTGCTTTAGCAGCTTTTGGGGTGCTTTGTGCCAACCCCACCAGTCCCACATATGGGAATATTCTTCCTGAAGTGCTCCGGGTGGACCAGCCTGGAAATCCCCACTGGCTCCCCCCAGAAGGGGAGATTTCCCCCAAAAGCATCGTCCCAGCCCCAAATTCACCTCAAAAGGCTTTTTGCACATGAGGTTGGAAAAGGGTTTTTCTCTCATTTTGAGGGATGCAGGGATGATCCAGGCCCAGCCAGGTCACACATTAACGGGATTCTGCAACCACTGGTGTTGGAAAACCCCCGATGCTGGAAAATCCCCTCAGACCCTGATGTTGAACCATTAACCCAGCCCGGGGCTGTCAGCGCTCACCCCTGCCCGAGTGTCACATTCTTCAAATGTTTCCGGGGATGGGGACTCCACCACTCCCTGGGCAGCTGTGCCAGGGCCTGACAAACTTTTCCACGAGGAAATTTTCCCTGGTGCCCACCCTGAGCTGCCCTGGCCCAGCCTGAGGCCGTTCCCTCTGCTCCTGTCCCTGCTCCTGGAGCACAGCCCGACCCCCCCGGCTGTGCCCTCCTGGCAGGAGCTGTGCAGAGCCACAAGGGCCCCCTGAGCCTCCTTTGCTCCAGGCTCAGCCCCTTCCCAGCTCCCTCAGCCCCTCCTGGTTCTCCAGACCCTTCCCAGCTCCCACAAACACATTAAAGCCCGGGAATGTGGGGATGATACGTCCAGGACATGGCAGGCAGAGGCCAGAGCTGTCACTGCCCTAAAGCCAACCCTCACCTGGCTGCCCCTAAAACGGTGCCAGTCCCGATACTGGAGACCCTCCAGGATCTGTTCTGGTGCTGAGCCACAGCTCATCAACCCTAAGAATGATTAATCAGGAATATTCCAGACTCTCACAGGCAGATTTGGATCAACATCGGCTCCCCCTCCCCACAGGCAGGACTCAAAACCGGGGAAAACCCCAAGCAGCCCTTTTCCCCTGTGCTCCTGGTGTTTCATTGGGATTATCCCACCCAGGGAGGTGCTTTTTGCCCCAGCAGCAGGACCCGGTGTTTGCCAGCTCCTGTGTGTCCAACAGGAAGGAGTTCCTGCCCACCTTCCTCGCAGTTGTCATGGAAATGCAAAGCGAGGTTGATTAAGATGCTGCCAAATCCAGGATTTCCAGCTGGAGCCCAGCCTGGAGGGGATGGGAGCAACCCAGGGCTGGGTTTGGGGGGAAGCCTGGAGGGAGCCCCAGCCCTGCCTGGGATGGACTGAGGAGCCTGGAAAAGCGCAGCTGGAGAAGGGTTTTTCCACGAAGAATTAACCCCCGCTCCCCATGCTCTGGGAAGCCGTGTGGGATGCACGGGATGGAATCACCCACCCCAGGAGAGGGGCAAAGGTGTCACGGGCAGGAATCCCCGGGGAGCATCCTCAGCTCCATCCCCCGAGCATCCGCGGGGCCGGCAGCGGGGCCGTGCCCGGGGGGGCCGGAGCGGGGACACGGCCGAGCCCGTCAGGAGCGGCCAGAAATAGCCCCGATTTCCATATGTAGGACGGGGCGGCCATGCCAGCACAGCCACGACCTACTTTCCTCCCGCCCGGCGGGGCCCTGCGCTCCCCGCGGCTGCGGCGGCTCCGGGGCCGCCCCGGGGATCCATCCCCAACCCCGGGGGACGCGGGGCTGCGACACCGGGCCCCGGAGCATCCCCAGGAATTCATCCGCACCCCCGGACCCCAGAGCATCCCCAGGGATCCATCCCCACCCGCGGGGGATGCAGGGCTGCGACCCCGGACCCCGGAACATCCCCAGGGACCCATCCCCACCCCCGGACCCCGGAGCATCGCCAGGGATCCATCCCCAGCCCCGGGGAATGTGCGGCTGCTTCCCCGGACCCTGGAACATCCCCGGGATTCATCCTGAGCCGCTGCCCATCGGAGCCCTCCAGCTCCTCCACAAAGAGCCCCGCGCTCCACAGGCGCGCCCTCCACGCTGTATTTTTAATTTTCTAAACCTTTTTGCAACTCTGAGCAGAAAGCCAGGAGCTTTTCAGGCGCCTCTGGGATGCTCCTGCCTTTCAGGGCCGCACAAACCGATGGGTTTCCGTGCGAACGTGGCTTTTTCCGCTCAGAGGAGGAAAGAAAAAAAAAAAAAACAGAGAAAATCCAGCCCTAATCCAGCGCTGCTGGGAGTCTTCCCTCTCAGGGGCTGCATTGGGGACGGCACCGGGAAGTCCCCGAGGGGAGACATGCCGATATTTATTCCCCAACCTGTTGTTTCCCTCAGCAGATATCCGGGCAGGAAGGAGGCTCCTGCTCTTTCATTTTCACAGCCCCAGCCTGCTGTGGAAATTCCCTTCATGACACGTTTGCTGTCACCTGTCCTGAGCTGCTCAACGCCCCCGGCCTCGCTGGAGAATTAAAATTTATTGTTAGAAAGAGAAAACCAAACCCAGCTCTGACAGCTCTGGGATCCAGCCTGGGAACGGGTGAGGAATAAATAAATGGTGAGGGGGTTTTGCTGCACCTGTGGCCTCTGTTCCCAGAGCAGTTCAGGTTGGTGCCAGGCAGCTGAGAGCAGCACAGGAGGTGACAGAAGGGAGGGACAGAAATGTCCTGCCCTGCCATGGAGGGGAAGAGGGAGGAGAAACCTCGTTCTGCTGGGGGGGTCAGGGCAGTGCCCAACATGGCAGCGGGTGGGGAACAGGGACCAGAATGCCAACGGTGGGAATGTCAGATGGACCAGGATCCTGCCAGGGGAATGGGCACCAGGATCCTGACAGGGGAATGGGCACCAGGATCCGCACATGGGAATGGGCACCAGGATCCTGCCAGGGGAATGGGCACCAGGATCCTGCCAGGGGAATGGGCACCAGGATCCGCACATGGGAATGGGCACCAGGATCCTGCCAGGGGAATGGGCACCAGGATCCCTACATGGGAATGGGCACCAGGATCCCTACATGGGAATGGGCACCAGGATCCTGCCAGGGGAATGGGCACCAGGATCCTCACATGGGAATGGGCACCAGGATCTCCTGCCAGGGGACTGGGCACCAGGATCCTGCCAGGGGAATGGGCACCAGGATCCACACATGGGAATGGGCACCAGGATCCTGCCAGGGGAATGGGCACCAGGATCTCCACATGGGAATGTTAGATGGACCAGGATCCTGCCATGGGAATAGGCACCAGGATCCATCCACAGGAATGGGCACCAGGATCTCTATATGGGAATGTCAGATGGATCAGGATCCTTCCACAGGAAGGGGCACCAGGATCCTGCCAGGGGAATGTCAGATGGATCAGGATCCTTCCAGAGCAATGGGCACCAGGATCCTGCCAGGGGAATGGGGTCCAAAATCCCCTCAGAGGGACAGGCACCAGCATTTCCATGCAAGAGCAGGTCCCAGGGTCCCCACATGGGAACGGGTCCCAGCATTCCCATTTCAGGGCCAGGTACCAGAATTGCCCCGTGGGAATGGCTCCCAACACCCCCAGCCAGGCTGGCCCCAGCCTCACCAGCTCCATCCCCACAACTCTTCCCATCCACAACCCAGCAGAGCAGGAGGAAAATGAGAACAAGGAGAGCTCCATGCCAAGGGAATGAGAGCCCAGGGCCCAGGGCTCCCTGGCAGCCTCCAGCTGCTCCTTCCAGCCCATCCTCTGCTGATTCCTCCAGGCTCTGTGAGGAGCAGGGCAGATTGTCCCCCTGCAGTCACCATCCCCCACTGCATGCCAGGTTTTCCTCAAATTCTCCACTCCAAGAGCTGCAGGACTGAACTTGTACTTGGAACAACACCTCAAGCTCTGACACCAGCAGGAAAATCTTAATGGGACCATGGAAGCTCTCAGAGCCCAGGGAGTGAAGGAAGCACCCAGAGTTCTGATTTCACACAGGGAAGATTTTCCCGTGGGTTCCATGGCTGGGTGACCCCATTGGGAAGGAGCACTGATCCCTGCTATAGATACACATTATAATATTGGATTTTTGCAGAGGTTAAAATGGATTTTATCTGTGTGGTGTTAAAGTAACTTTGCTATAAAGATACAGATTTTGTTTCTGTTGTTCATGAAGCTCAGTGCAATAGCTGCTCTCAGTGTGCTGTGTTCCAATGCCTGCTGGGATGGGATAACACCCAGTGCACACAGGACGAGCACACCTGGACAGATCTGCCAACCATCAGCACTCAGGGCTGAAGGCAGAGTGGGCCAGGGCCCAGATGAGGGGATGAGAATGGGCTGAAACCACAGCCAAGGAATTCACATGCTCTAAAAAGGCAGATCTGAGGAGGGGCCATGTAAAATAGTTCCTGGAAAATGTAAACCAGTTTATGGATATGCATAGGGTCTATGAATATGCAACAGGCTGATGTAATTAAAAGGTATTTAAGGGGTACCCCCAAAGCTGTGCTCTTGGCTCAGTGCAGGATGCACCAGGCCCAACAACCTTTGCTCTGTGGTCCTTGTCTCCTCTTGTCCTTTTTTGACTTTTCACAGGAAAGCAAACATGTTTTTCACATTCCCAAAGCAAACAAAGCCAGTTCCTGAGCCCAAAACCAACTGACCCCTCATTTTCAAGTCCAGCCAGGTTCACCTTGATTCCCACCAGCTGAGCTCTTCTCTTCTTTGGCAAACCCTTCCCTACACGTCAGCAGCACCAGGAAAATGGGACCCTGCAGGTCCCTGTGGCCATCACCCCCAGCACCCTTCAGCTGCTTCTCCCAGCCCTGCTCTTCCTCCCTGGATTTCCCCTCCAGGAATTTTCTTTCCTCTTTTCCCCACCAGCTCTGAGCTGTGCCAGACAAGCCCCAGTTCCCAAAACCCTGGGGCAGGCAGAGCCCAGATCCATACCCAGCCCTGGACCCTGATCCTCCTCCTCACTCCAGAGCTCGCTCTGCTCCTCATTCAGCTTCTAACCTTTGCCAGAGAGAAAAAAACAATGAAAAACCACCAAAGCCCTGATTTTTATGCAGAGAAGTGCAAAGCTTGAGCAGGCGAGGGTGACCTTCCTGCCCTGCTGCCCTCTGGAGAAGCAGCAGATTTTTCCTCTGGAAGATCCTGGGTCACACAAAGCAGCAGCAAAATTCCCCAGCTCCTCGGGGTTCGGCTGTTTTCCTTCACCTCCCACCCCATCCTCACCCTGGGTGAGGGGCAGGACGGGACAAACCCCACTGAGGCACAGGGAAGTTCTGATTTGGGGGTTCCCTAATTAGGAGGCAGCAGAGGCGGGCGGGAAGCACCGACCCCGCTCCAAACCCTCGGAAGGAGAAGGAACCCAATGAACTTCTCACTGCCCTCTCAGCCGAGGTCAGAGCTGAGCCTGGGACGTGTCTGGAGAGCCACGAGGTCGGGTCTGGGGGGGTTCAGAGCTTGTTCGATCCCCAGCTGGGCTTGGGGAGCCCAGCCCGGAGCTGTGACCCCAACTGAGGACAGGGAAACGCTGGGGGAACACACGAGCCGTGGATGTGGAGTTTGGCTTTTTCCTTTTCTTTTTTTTCCCTCTCCTCTAATTGCTGCTGCTATTTTAACAGAGCCAGGCATTTCCTTGACGATTCACAAGGCCTATAAATGTTTGATGTCCCTTTCCCTCCACGCTCAGGCAGCAACTTCTGCTGGGGTTTGGGGGAAGAAAGGCCCGGATTGGAGCGGGATGGGACAGCGGCTGCAGGGGGAGGATCCAGCCCCGGATGCACATGGAAAGGCTCCATCACACCCCTGTGCTCCTGTCCTCTCCTCCCCCCAGTTCCTAGAAGGAGATCCCACTGCCCAGCCTCCGTGCAATATGGCTTTGTGCTGCAGGAGCCTAAATATAGAGCCTAAACCCTCCGGGGGCTTTGCTGCGCTCTGAGGTATTTATAGCTGCAGGCAAACTCCGGCTGGAGCGGTGGGAGCAGCTGGAATTGCGCTGAGGAGGGATCCGGCCCTGCCTGCAGCCGGGATTTGGGGTTTTGGGGCTCCAGCCCCGCCCGGATCAGCCCCGGTCCCGCTGCTCCCTGACTGGTGCTGGACCGTGTGGGAATCCCCCTGTGCCGGGGGCTGGGGCAGGTTTGGGTTTTAAGGCTGAACCCAGAGCAAAGAGGATGAGGCTGGGAGGCTCAGGGCCAGCCCAGCTGCTGCTCTGTGGCTCCTCACAAAAATCCAGGCTCCAAAAGAATTGCTCCAGATCCAGCTACTCCAAAAGAATTTTCTGGGAATGGGGAATTCACCTCTTGGAGCATCCAAAGTGGAGCAGGAGGGATGAAATTGTCCTTTCCTGGCAGCCCTCAGTGTCCAGCCCAGCTCCTCTCCCATCCCTGCTCCTCACACCCTGATCTGACCCAGCCCACTGGGAAAACTGGGATGGGGAATGGGATGGGGAATGGGATGGGGATGGGATGGGGATGGGGAGGCCCAGGGGCAGCAGCCACTCCTCCATCCAGGGGTGGGTGCAGGGATGGGAATGGGTTGGGAGCCAGCTCTCCATCCCAATCCCACTCCTCTTCCTGCCCTGGAACCCCTGGCAGCATCAGCAGCTGCCTGGCTGGGCCTTGGGAATGTTTTCATCCAGGAGTTTCAGCACTGGGATCAGAGTCAGCCTTGGCCGGAGCTGGTGAGAGCACTTGGGAATGCTGGAGTGGGATCAGCAGGAAAAACAGCAGGAAAATCCCTCAGCTGGGTTCCTGGGACAGCCCCAGGCAGACCCTCAGCCTCACCCCAGGCCAGTGGAACCAGCAGCCAAAAAGTTCCTTGGGAAAAAAATCCCCAAACTCTCACAGAAACAAAGGATTTTTACCAAATCTTGTCAGAGCCTTCAGAAGAGTTCACAGGAATGCTCCTCCCAGGTCCCTTCCCAGATCCCCAAACCCTCACAGAAATAAAGGATTTTTACCAAATCTTGGTCAGAACGTGCACAGAACAGCCCACAGGAATGCTCCTCCCAGGTCCTTTCCCAGATCCCTTCCCAGCACAATTCCCAGGTGCTGCAGGACTGGAAGCAGCTCCCAGAGCAGGCAGCCCCAACAAGTCCCAGTTCAACCCCAAAAAGTCCCAGTTCAGCCCCAAAAAGTCCCAGTTCAGCCCCAACAAGTCCCAGTTTAGCCCCAACAAGTCCCAGTCAACCCCAAAAAGTCCCAGTTCAACCCCAAAAAGTCCCAGTTCAACCCCAACCTCCTGTGGGGGCTGGGAGAGAGGCCCTGGAGCTGCTGCTCCCTGCAGCCCCATCCACTCCCAGGAGGTCCCAGGAATTCCCATCTCCTCTGGGATCAGGGGATCCCTATGGACACAGGGACATCCCTGGGAGGGACAGTGTCCCTCCCTGCCCACCCAGCTGTGCCACACTTGATGGATTCCCTCTCTCCTTCCTCCTCCTCCTCCTCCCGGCTGCTGAAGAGCTCTTGCCATGGAAAATAAAGGGATTCAGGATGCTCCAAATCCAGGATTTGCTCCCAGCCACAGATCCCACCAGCACCTTCCCACTGCACCCCTGGGCATCGCCCTGGTGGCTTCAGGGACATCTGTGGGACACGTGGGGACAACCTGCCAGGGCCTGGCCATGCAGAGGTGGAGGAGGATTAATTAATCCCAATTATATAAATAATTCTAAATAACTTATCCCAATTAAAGGCAGGAGGGCAAGGGGGGAGAACTGGCTGGGCCACCCCAATTGCAGCACTGGAAACACCCCAAAATCCAGGGGGTCCTGCCCAGCCCTGGGCCCCCAGTGCTGCAGGAACTGTCCCAGGGCCATGGGGCAGGCCTGGGACCCAGGGCCACAGGGGGATCCCGGGATCCAGAGCCAGGGGCTGATCCCAGGATCCAGAGCCAGAGGCTGATCCCAGGATCCAGAGCCAGAGGCTGATCCCAGGATCCAGAGCCAGGGGCTGATCCCAGGATCCAGAGCCAGGGGCTGATCCCAGGATCCAGAGCCAGGGGGTGATCCCAGGATCCAGAGCCATGGGGTGATCCCAGGATCCAGAGCCATGCCCCAATCCCAGGATCCAGAGCCAGGGGGTGACCCCAGGATCCAGAGCCAGGGGCTGATCCCGGGATCCAGAGCCATGGGGTGATCCCAGGATCCAGAGCCATGGGGTGATCCCAGGATCCAGAGCCAGAGCCTGATCCCAGGATCCAGAGCCATGTCCCAACCCCAGGACCCAGGGGAGCCCATCCCAGCTCCCACCTGCACCAGTTCATTACTGGTAAATGAGGAAAAGGGCTCCTGCAGGGAAAACAAAGCTGAGGAATTCGGTGGCTCTGGGATTTTAGGCCCTGGGTGTCCCAGTGGGATGGGGCCCCCAAATCCCAGAGGAGGCTGGGGGGGTGAAGAGGCCCCTTGGCCAATAAACCCCATCCAGGATCCCAGTTCATCCCAGTTCCCTGCCCTCGAGCCCTGATGGACCCCCAATATCCCCACCAGTGCTCTCCCTAATTAACACAGGTAATTAACACCTGTCAGCACAGAGGGCACTGACCTGTTGCCACTGGGGGATAATTAGAGCTTAATTAGGGCTCATCAGAGCCCCCACACACAGCCCGGGCTGGGGGCACCGACCTGGGCAGGAAATGGGAACAATGAAATCCTGGATTACTGCTGGAGGAGGAGAAGGAGGTGACAAAGGCAGCGGTGGCACCAAAGCCCAAAATCACACCCCAAAATGACCCCAAAATGACCCCAAAAGGGAACCTCACCCTCGGAGCTGCCTCCAGGGGTCCCAGCTGTCTCAAACCCCCCATTCCATCCCCTGGCTGCTCTGGGATTTCCTGCAGGGCTGGATCTGGGGCTTTGGAGCAACCCAGGCCACCCCAGGCACTGTCCCAGCTCCAGCCCCGGCTCCAGGAGATCCCCACACCTCCCTCACCTGGCACTGGACCTGAGGGGAAAGAAAACCTGGATGATGCCACTCCTCCCAAAAAAATCCAAAAGTGGGGAAAAATTACATTATCCCATTTTTTCTGCTTGGTTTTATTTGGTACATGGAGAAGCTCTGCAGGGACACAAGGGCCGTTCCCAGCACCTGGAAAAGTTTTGAGGAGCCCAATTTTGCCTTGAAAAAGCTGGGAATGGTGGATTAACACCGAGTTTGGGGAAGCAAAGCTCCCTGTGTGCTCCCAGACCTGCTGTCTCTGCAGGGACACAAACACAGCGATTTTCTGTTCCCTTCCAGCTTGACTTGCAGAAATGAGAAATAAACAAGATTTTTTTCTCTCTTAAATGCCCCTTTGGCCCCAAACTCCCACTCCCCTGCCCCAAAACACAGCCCTGCGTTGGATTTTTGACATTTGCTGCCTGAGTTTCCCTCCCAACCCCCCAAACCTCAGCCAGGCCCCCCCTTCCCTCAGCAGCTCCTGAACCAGCTCCATTCCCCTCCTTCTCCTCCTCCTCCTCCAGAAAACATCATTTTTTTGGCCAACAAAGTGTTTTGCCAACAAGTTGTGCTCCGTGCTGCCTGGGAGATGAGGCTTTTCCCAGTTTTCCCAGTTTTCCCTGGCTCCAGCCTCCTCCTCCCCACTCCAGGTCCCCCTTTGGGGCTGCAGCCAGGAGGGATTTGCACCCAGGCTCCCCCACACTGAGGTTTTTCCCCCTTTTTTCCCTAAAATAATCCGAATTTCTCCCCCAGCCGGGGCAGAAACAGCGGCCCTGAGGTTGCTGCTGTTATTTTTATCTCCAAAGAAAGAGTTTGAGCCGTGGCCAAGCTGTGGTGAGGGAGGAGGGAGAGGCTTTTGTGTGGCCACAGAGATGAAAACACAGCCGGGCTCGTGGGCAGGGCAGAGGGAACGTCCCAGCCCATCCCAGCACATCCCAGCCCATCCCAGTCCATCCCAGTCTGCCCCAGCACATCCCAGCCCATCCCAGTCCATCCCAGTCTGCCCCAGCACATCCCAGCCCATCCCAGCCCATCCCAGCCCATCCCAGCACATCCCAGCCCATCCCAGCCCATCCCAGCCCATCCCAGCACATCCCAGTCCATCCCAGCACATCCCAGTCCATCTGAGCATGTCCCAGCACATCCCAGTCCATCCCAACACATCCCAGTCCGTCCCAGCATGTCCCAGTCCATCCCAGTCTGCCCCAACACATCCCAGTCCATCCTGGCACATCCCAGTCCATCCCAGCATGTCCCAGAACATCCCAGTCCAGCCCAGTCCATCCCAGCACATCCCAATATATCTCAGCACATTCCAGCCCATCCGAGTGTGTCCCAGCACATCCCAGCCCATCCCAGCCCATCCCAGCCTATCCCAGTCAATCCCAGCACGTCCCAGTCCATCCCAGTCCATCCCAGCCCTTCCCAGCCCATCCCAGTCCAGCCTGGAGGGAGCTGGGAGCTGCTCTGGGATGCTGATGTGGAAAAGGAGGTTTGGGTCCCCCCAGATCGGTGCTGTCCCCTCAGCAGAGCCACACTCGGGTTCAATGCTGGCTCAACCAGCCCAGAATTAACTTTTTTTTAGTCCATTTTAATAAAAATCCCTGAAAGAAGCGGCTCTAAAAACGCTTTCACCTTCCCTCAGCCACGTCCCGTCCCTTCCTGACCACACAAGGCCCCAGAGCAGAGTTTGGGGGCAGGTGCTGCCCCCGGAGCCTCCTCAGCCTGGAGCCGGCCACGTCCCTCCCTCCCGGCTGGAATTCCCGGCCTGGAGCTGCTCACGGGGAGCTCTGCACGAGGAGCTCGGCTTAAATGTCAAATTAATTAATGGGGAGAGAGGGAGGAGCGGCCACGCAAAGCTCCGGCTCCAGCTCCGCTCCGGGGGAGGGGAGGGACCGCGGGACCCTGCCCGGGCAGGGAGGGAAATGGGAACGGCACGGACGGGGAAAACTGGGAATGGCTCAAAGTATGGGTGGGAAAACTGGGAATGGCACAAAACTCAGGGGGGAAACTGGGAATGGCACAAAATATGGGTGGGAAAACTGGGAATGGCTCAAAACACGATCTGGGATTCGCACAAAACTCAGGTGGGAAAGCTGAGAATGGCACAAAACTCAGGTGGGAAATTGGGAATGATAAAAACACGGGGGGAAACTGGGAATGGCTCAAAGCACGAGCTGGGATTGGCACAAAACTCAGATGGGAAATTGGGAATGGTAAAAACACGGGGGGAAACTGGGAATGGCACAAAACTCAGATGGAAAACAGGGAATGGTTCAAAGCATGAGCTGGGATTGGCACAAAACTCAGGTGGGAAAGCTGAGAATGGCACAAAATATTGAGTGGAAAAGCTCAGAATGGCACAAAACTCAGGTGGAAAATTGGGAATGGCACAGAACACAGGGGGAAACTGGGAAGGGCAGAAAACACGGGTGGGAAACTGGAAATGGCTCAAAGCACGAGCTGGGATTGGCACAAAACTCAGATGGGAAATTGGGAATGGTAAAAACACGGGGGGAAACTGGGAATGGCTCAAAACACGAGCTGGGATTGGCACAAAACTCAGGTAGAAAACTGGGAATGGCACAGAACAGGGGGAAAACTGGGAATGGCAGAAAACACGGGGGGAAAACTGGGAACGGCACAAAACTCAAGTGGGAAACTGGGAATGGCACAAAACACTTGTGGGAAAGATGGGAATGGCACAAAACTCAGGTGGAAAACTAGAAACGGCACAAAACAAGGGGAGAAAACTGAGAATGGCATAAAACATGAGCTGGGATTGGCACAAAACTCAGGTGGGAAAGCTGAGAATGGCACAAAACGTGAGTGGAAAAGCTGGGAATGGCACAAAACTCAGGTGGAAAATTGGGAATGCCACAAAAGATTGGGAATGGTACAAAACAAGGGAGAGAAGCCAGGAATGGCACAAAACTCAAGTGGAAAAGCTGGGAATGGCCCAAACCACGAGTGGAAAACTGGGAATGGCACAAAACTGAGGTGGAAAATTGGGAATGGCACAAAACACACGTGGGAAAGATGGGAATGGTACAAAACAAAGGTGGAAACCTGGGAATGACTCAAAACACGGGTGGAAACCTGGGAATAGCACAAAACATGAGTGGAAAACCCGGGAATGGCACCAAACAAGAGGGAGAAGCCGGGAATAGCACAGAGCACGGGGAGGGCTCCGCTCCTCCTCCACAGCCGGGCGGTGGCTCCGGAGCCCGGCTGGGACCAGCGGGGACCAGGTGACACCGGCAGGGCCACGGCCCCTTCCTGAGGAGAAACCCTGAGGAGAATTCCTGAGGAGAAACCCTTCTGCAGCAGCTCCCGAGCCAGAGAGCCTCGGGCCGGCTGGGGAGGATGAGGAGGGGAGCGAGGATGCAGGGAGCTCATCCCCGCTGTCCCAGGAGAGCCCAGCCACATCCGCAGGGCTCCAGTCCCCGCTCTCCATCTCCCAAGCACCGAGAGTGCCGGGGCTGAGCCTCCAGGAGCAGAACAGCGGCAAAACCCACCGAGACCGGGCGGGAGGCGAGGCCGGGACCGGCTCCAGCTCCGGGAGAGCCGGGAGGGGCCGGGACACGGGCACAGAACCCACCGGGGCCGGGACACGGGCACAGAACCCAGCGGAGCCGCGTTAAAGCCTCCGAGGACTCGGGAAGGGAGCAGGGCCCGGCTCCCAGAGCCCCGGCGGGCCCGGCAGGGTTTGGTACCCGGCTCACGTTCCCGGACCGGCATTCCCCAGCCCCCGCTGCCGTCTCCCGGGGCTGCCGCACATCTCCCGAAGGAAAGGAGCCCTGGGGACAGCCGGGGACGTCGCTGCCACTGTCCCCAGGCAGGGGCAGGAGGTGACAGTGGCCAGAGGACGCTGCACCCCTTGGGGATCCATTCCTTTGTTTACTGATACATTTTTTTCCTCAGTTTCTCCATGAAAGGGGAAGGAGCTGGGGCTGAGCACGGCAGGACTGGGAGAGCTGGGCTGAGCCTACAAACGGGGCTGGGCTGGACTGTGCATGACTCCAGCTCACATCAGGGAGCTCCAACCCACCCCTGGGGCCGGGTTGAGCCCTTCAAACCCATGACACCAAACCCCAGAGCACCCCCAAACCCCAGAGCACCCCCAAAGCTCAGCAGAGACCCTTCCCCATGGCCCTGAGGCCAGGCTGGAAACCAGGGAGCTGCCGAGGTCAAAACACCGGAAAACATCACAGGAATGAGGGTGACCTGTGACCCCCCAGCCCTGGTGGGGCCCGGAGCTGTGGGAGCTGAACCCCCCCAGATCCCTGCAGGGCAGGGGGTGCTTCACCCCAACACCCTGCAGGGCCTCTCTGGGGCTGTGTCCCTCATTATCCCTCTGGACTGAGCCTGGGAGGATCTCAGGGATGCCAGGGAGCAAGGGAAGCCCTTCCACAGTGAAACAACCCTGGAGTAAATTCAGAGCATCCCCCAAATCTCCTGCACGGGGAGCCAGGACCTGGCCGGCCCCAGAGCCAGCCCTGCAATGCTCCAGGCTCCTGGGAAAGGTTAGGGCCAATCAACGCTCTCGGTAATTAAGGTGATGAGTTGATCCCTAAGCTGGGCTCCGACAGCCGCCAGAGCCACAACAAAGCATCCTGATCCCACCTTGGGGACCTCAGAGCAGAGGAGCACTCAGGGCTGGCTGCATCCACCCCCTGCACGGAGAGGAGCCTCTCCTGGGAATCTGGGGTGTCCCACAGGGGCTGAGCCTGTCCCTGCCCCGGGAATGGCTGATGCAGCAGCCTCGGTGTCCCTTGTCCCCTCTCCCCAAGGTCCATATCCAGCTCCAAAGGGATGAGGCAGGACCAGGGAGGAGCCTTGGGAAATCACAGCCAAACCCAAACCTGTCCACGGCACTGCTGGGAAAACCCCTCTGGCAGGGACAGGGCCCGCCAGGAGGAGCAGCCCCTGCGCCCCGGCTCTCCCACGCTGGCACGTAAAGGGTTACAGGGACAGATCCCAAGGGATCCATTCCAGCTTCCCCCAAAGGCCGGGCCGGGAGGGGTCATGGACTGCCGGAGATCAAAGGGAGGCATCGAGTCCCGGGGAGGTGTCACAGCCGTGCCCTGTCCCTGTCCCCATCCCTGTCGCTGTCCCCTTGGGACGGGCACAGGGACCCGGCCCCGGGAGCTCACGGTGCCTGCGGGGCTGGGGTCGCTCATTGCGGCTCCTCCGAGCAGCCAGGACCGCTCCGGGCGCTGCTCCAGGGTGAGGTGCCCTGGCAGGGCTCAGGATCCGGCACTGGGGGAACAGGAGTCCCCAAATCCATCCGATCCCACCGTCAGGGATGTGCCGGAGCTCTGCCAAGCCCCCGCTTCCCTCCCGGTGGCCCAGGGGAGGAGCTGAGTCTGTCCAAGGAGAACGAAGGACTGAAGAGGGAAGAGAGGGGGAGAGGAGAGGCCTCGATCCCACCCAGGTGGAGGCAGCAGCTCCTCCAGCCCTCGGGAGCATCCCACATCCCATCACCTCCAGCCCGGCACTGAACAGCCCCACAGCCTCCCCTAAACGGCCAAATCCCCCAGAAACGCAAACAGCCTCATCCAGTAACCAGCAACTCCCCAAAAGCAGAAGGGGAAATGCTCATCTGGAGGGGATGAGCACCCTCAGAGCCGCCCCCACACCCCCAGGGGTGCTGGGACACCGGCACAGCCTCACTCACCGCTCAGCACCGCGGGCACCGGGCACGGAGGGAGCTCCCGGCGGAGCAGAGCCTTCCCCGGATCCATGGCAGGGGGAATTTCGGGCTGGACCAAGTGCCCTTGGATCCGTGCAAATTCACCAGAGGCGCTGGAGGAGCTCCTCAGGTCCCCTCAGAGACGCCGAAGTTGTGTCTCTGCTCCAGAGGAGCAGCGCTGCTGCTGGGCGAGCCGGGAGAACGCCCCTGGTGCAGAAATGGGGGAGCCAGCCCGGGGCACCCCCAAACCAGAGCCCCGGGAGGAGGGGGACGAGCTCCGGGCGGTCCAATGCAGCAGCCAGGCCCTGGGGCTTCTTCCCCTCTTCAAGAGAGGAGGATGAGGAGGAGGAGCAGCCTTCCTCCCCACTATCCTCTCCCGTTGCTCCTGGGCTGGGAGGAAAAAGCATCCTCGGGCTCCTTCCCGGAAAGCATCCCCCAAAAAGCAGCGCCCCAATCCCCAAAGTCCAACGCGGGGCTCGGGGCAGGGAGCAGGCGGGGCAGGGAGGTTCCCGTGGATCCCTCAGATCCGGGGGGGAGCAGCAGCTTTGGAAGTGCCACCAGCACCCCCAGCCCCTTCTCCTGCGGCCCCCGGAGGGGGAAGAGCGGGCGCTCCCTGCGCAGCCCGGGCTGCCTCTGCCGCCCCCCGCCCCACCGGGCTGGGGATGCCCGAGGGGAGGGGGAGCGGAGGAGAAGGACGGGGGGGACAAGTTCGCGCTGCCCCCGAGCAGCAGCAGAAGGGGGGTTCCTCCCTCTCCGCCCCTCAGGGTGGTTTTCAAGGCGTGTTTCGCTACGACCTTCAAACGGCAGCTGCCCGCAGCCCCCTCCCCACGGCCGCCACCGTGCCCGGCTCCGCCCGGGGGGTCGCAGGGGAGGGGACAGCCCCGGGGGCAGCGCCTGCTGGGCTCGGGGGGCTCTGTGGACGCCGAGGGGCGGCCACGGGGCAGGGCGCGGGGAGCGGAGCCCCTCGGGAGCTGGGGGACCCCAGCAGCCGGGTCCCGGTCCCCGGGGGTGCCGCCGCCCCGCCCGTTGCCGCTGCCAGACCCCGCACGGTGCCGGTGCCCCCCCGGTACCGCTGAGGGCCCCACGCCCCCCGCCCGCTGCCGATCCACGCACGGTACCGAGGCCGGTTCCGGACCGGTGCCGCTGCCCGGGGCCGGCCCGTGCACGGTACCGGTGCCGCCGCACACACCCCCGTTCCCCGCGGTACCGATCTACGCGCGATGCCGGGGCCGGTCCCACCCCCCTGCCCACGGCAGCTCATCCGCGGGGCCGGTGCCGCCCGCTGCCGCTCCCCACTGCCGGTGCCGGTTCCCGCTGCCCCTCCCGGTGCCGGTGCCGGTCCCCGCTGCCCTTCCCGGTGCCGGTGACGGTCCCCGCTGACCCCTCCCGGTGCCGGTCCCCGCTGACCCCCGCCCTGCACCGGTCCCCGCCGCCCCCTCCCGGTGCCGGTGCCGATCCCTCCCCGCCGTGCCCCCGCCGGTGCCCCCGCACTCACCAGCGCGGCGCGGGCGCTGAGCAGCAGCAGCAGCAGCAGCGGGAGGCTCCGCAGCCCCCGGGGCGCCGGCGGCGGCACCTCCCCGGGCATCTTCCTGCCGCAAGGACGCTGCCGGCGGCGGCGGGAGGCGGCGGGAGGCGGCGGCGGGGGCGGGGAAGGGCCTTTGTTGCCGCCGCCCGCGGGAGGCGGGCGGTGGGTGCGGGCGCTGGGTGCGGGGCCGCCGCCGCCGCCGCGCCGCCCTCCCGGCCCCGCCGCGCCCCCCCCGCGCCGCCGCCGCCCCGCCCCGGCCCCGCACGGCCCCGCACGGCCCCGCACGGCTCGGCCCGGGGACAGCGGGAGGGGACGGGGGAGGAGCCTGCGGGGGACCGGGGGGGCTGGGGTGGATTGAGGGGTCCTGGGTGGGAGCTTGGGGAGACTCGGGACAGATGGGGGGGAGGAGGGGACCGGGACACATGGGAGGGGTCTGGGGCAGACTGGGGGACGCTGGGGTGGATGGGGGGACCTTGGGGGACAGATGGGGGGGGGGATCTGGGAAAACTGGGAGGACCCTGAGGTGGATGGGGAGGAGCGTGGGGGACGTGTGGAGGCAGGATGGGGACCCGGGGATGGATGGGGGGTGATGTGGGGGGGATGAGGGACACCACGGGGACATTTGGGAGGGGTCCGAGGCAGACTGGGGGACCTCGGGAAGGGAGAACTGGGGCCGTACAGGGGAAGTGGGGTAGATTAGGTGGCCGTGGGTTAAACTGGGGAACCTCATGGGAAGGGGGCACATGGGGCAGACTGGGGGGCGAGCAGGGGCAGATGGGGAGGGATGTGGGGCAGGTGGAAGGGGCTGGGGCAGATGGAGCGCACTGGGATGGGTGAAAGAGTGCACTGGGGCAAACTGGGGGCAGCCCGGGGTGTGGGGGGGGATCTGGGGCAGATAGGGGAGATCCAGGGAGAGGTGGGAGGGGCTGGGGGCACCCAGGGTTAGATGGGGGAGCCCAAGGTGGTGTTTGGGACACCTCGGGGGTACCCAGGGATGGATGGGAGGGAGAAACCTTCGGGCATCCCGGGAGTCACTCCCGGGCCGACAGCCGAGCCAGCCTCAGTTTCCCCGCTCAGAACCCGGGGTGGCGGTGGGATCAGAGGGCGGGACCATGGCGGTGACATCTCCACACCTGCCAGGTGTCCCGGGACTGGCTCCGCTCTGAATCCGGGGCTTTGGTCACCCCTGGGAGTGGTGAGGCTGCGGGTGAGCTGGGATGGGATGGGAGTGAGCCATTTCCACATGTAGAATTCCTCCTTTCCTGTCGGGGGCCTAAAAATATACTCAGACTCTCCTAAACCTCCTCATTTACCTCCAAAATACAGCCCGGGAGGGGCTCGGGGGGCAGGGGGGTTACTGGGACAAAGGAGGGAAAATCAGCCAAATTCAGCCAAAAATGGAGCTGAACCCCCTCGGGCTGGGGGAGCAGGGACTCGGCTCCCCACAAATCCCCCTGGGGATCCTCCCTCTGCCCCGGGACTGGGAACTCAGGGAACACCGAGGGGGAGTGGGAAACATCGGGGGAGGGGGCTCTGGGAGCCCCCACCTGAGAGACTCCATTGGGTTTTAATTGCCCTGTAATTAGCAAAATCCAAATTAATTTTTTTAAGTGCATTTATAGGAGTGAGAAGTGGGAAGGGGGGGCAAAACCCAGGGAAAGGTGGGGAGGGGTCTCCAGGGCAGGGGGTGGAAAGGGGTCCCGGGGGCATCCCAGGGACACCGGGGGGGTCGCAGTGAGGGGGGGTCCCCGGGACAGTGGGGTGGCCCCGGAGCAGGGGGGGCTCAGAGAGGAGGGTCCGGGGGTGTCCCTGGGGCCATGAGGGGACAGGGAACAGGAGGTGGCTTTGGGCTGGGGGAGTGCCGGGGACACCGGGGGGGCTCAGGGACAGTGGGGACACCGAGCCGGGGGTGTCACGGCAGAGGGGACCCGGGGACACAGGTGGGTGCCATGAAGGGGGGATTGGAGGAGGGGGCCACCGGTGCTGGGGATCCCAGGGACGGGATGTCCCCACACAGGGCTGTTGTCCCCGGGGAGGGGGGTCCCGGTTCCGGGATGTCCCCAGGCAGGGAGGTGTCCTCGGGCAGGGCTGCTGTCCCCGGGCAGGGGGTCCCGGTGCCGGGGTGTCCCCAGGCAGGGAGGTGTCCTCGGGCAGGGCTGCTGTCCCCGGGCAGGGGGTCCCGGTGCCGGGGTGTCCCCAGGCAGGGCCGCTGCCCCCACACGGGCCCCGCTGTCCCCACACAGGCCCCGCCCGGCCCGGGCCCGTTGCTGGGCCTGCACCGCCCCGCCGTGGCCGCCGCCACCCCTGCAGGGACCGGGCCAGGGCCGCAGGGTCCCCGCGGGTCCCCAGCGAGCGGTGGCACCCCAGGGGTGGCCCCTGAAGGGTGGCGGGGCTTTGTGGGACCCCACAGGAGGAGCGGGGGGCGCTGCCAGCGAGGCTTTATCCCCCCACGGCCACGGTGACAGCGGCAGCTCCGTGTCCCCTGGGGTCTGGGCAGAGCGATGGGACAGGGGGTGGCACAGGGATCCCGGCTGAGGGGACAGGTCCGGCTGCGGGGACATGTCCCGGCTGAGGGAACATGTCTGGCTGAGGGTACAGGTCCCGGTTGGGGTGACAGGTCCGGCTGAGGGGACAGGTCCTGGCTGGGGTGACAGGTCCCGGTTGGGGTGATAGGTCCCGGTTGGGGTGACAGGTCCCGGTTGGGGTGACAGGTCCGGCTGAGGGGACAGGTCCTGGCTGGGGTGACAGGTCCCAGTTGGGGTGATAGGTCCCGGTTGGGGTGACAGGTCCCGGTTGGGGTGACAAGGTCCCTTCAGATCCCTTCTCCAGCAGCAGTCACCAGCCGTGCTCAGGAGGGACAAGGCAGGGCCAGCACGGAGCCCCCGTGTCCTTCCCGTGTCCCCTCTGTCCCTCGGCAGGGCCAGGCAGCTCCGATCCCATTCCCCAACTCCTCGGGGTGGGAACGGTGCCAGGGCTGGCCCCGGACCCGCAGGAGTCTGGGGGCACAGAGCCTGGGCACGCTCCCTTCCTCTGCAGCCTGAATGGAACGCTCAGTGCTGAATTAGACACTAAGAAATAGATTTCTCTCCCTCGTTTTCACCGTGTTTGTCCCCAAGCCTGCAGCTGACAAAGCTCCACAGGCACCACCAGGTAAATGCGGGGTGAAGAACTCAGAGACACCCAAAGAGCTCTAAAACCCCAAAGTTCAAGTGCCTGTGGCCCTGGTGGCCATGCTGGGACATTGGAGTGGCCTCAAACGCTGGGCAGAAACTGAGTCAAACCCCAAATCTGCTGAATTTAACACCAACAGGGTGGGAAAAGGTCAGTCCCAGTATGGGGTCCCAGATCAATCCCAGTGTGAGGTCCTAGATCAATCCCAGAGTGGTGCTGGCCCTGCTGAGGGGTGGGAATGGGATGTGGGAAGAGTCCAGGCTTCAAATCCACCCTTTCCACATGCTAAGTCAAAATAACTAATTTCCTGTAAAATAGGCATTTTCTTGCCCTCTATCACTTGGCCACACGTGACCCTGCCTCCATAAATTCCCAGATTCATCAGCATTCCTCAAATGTCCCTCTGAAGAAGGGATTTTAAATGCAACAAAGCACAGTTAGGGATAGGGAAGGTCCTGGATGCTGTAAATGGGGGAAGCTGGTGGGAAGGAGAGGCTGATTTTGGGGTTCTGTTCACACAGGGAAAGAAATGGGGAGCTGGATCTTCCTAAATAAAGAATTGGGGGAATAAGGGAGGCCAGGACATCACGGGGGCAGCAGGGGTGAGTGGGGGTAGAGCCATCAGCTCCATGGAGCAGCCTGGAGAAGCACCAGGGAAAGAATTCCTGCCCAAGATCCCATCCAGCCCTGCCCTCTGCCACTGGCAGCCATTCCCTGCCTCCTGTCCCTCCATCCTTGTCCCCAGTCCCTCTGCAGCTCTCCTGGAGCCCCTTCAGGCCCTGCAAGGGCTCTCAGCTCTCCCTGCAGCCTTCTCCTCTCCAGGGGAGCACCCCCAGCTCTCCCAGCCTGGCTCCAGAGGGGCTCCAGCCCTGCAGCAGCTCCGGAGGCTCCTCTGGGCTCTCTCCAGCAGCTCCAAATCCTTCATTTTGGGGGCTCCAGGGCTGGGGCAGCTCTGCAGGTGGGGTCTCAGGAGAATCCCCCATCCCTGTGTCCTGGGGAGCCTGTTCAGGATGGGCCCCCAGTCCATCTCTGGGTGTTTCCCCCCCGCAAAAAACCGCCAGCTCAGCTTCCTCCTCCAGCACATCAGACTCGCAAAGACAGAAATAAAGCCATGAAAAATGTCCCTTCCCCTGCTCTCCATGCCAGCCCTCCAGCACAGCTCCAGCCCTTCCCTGTGTCCTGGTCCCACATGGAAGCTCCAAACTCAAATTCAACATTCCATGAAAAGCACAGCTCCAAGCCTTCACTCTATGCTGCTCCCACCCTTGGAGTGAAGCTCCAACTCCAACAAAATATTTAATGAAAAGCACAGCCCCAGCTCTTCCCTGTGTCCTGGACCCACACAAAAGCTCCAAATTCCAATTCAACATTCCATGAAAAGCACAGCCCCAGCTCTTCTCTGTGTCCTGCTCCTGTCCCCAGACTGAAGCTCCAAACTCCAACAAAACATTCCATGAAAAACAGAGCCACAGCTCTTCCCTATGTCCTGCTCCTGCCCTTGGAGTGAAGCTCCAAACTCCAACTGAACATTCCATGAAAAGCACAGCTCCAACCCTTCCCTGTGTCCTGCTCCACAGTGAAGCTCCAAACTCCAACTGAACATTCCATGAAAAGCACAGCTCCAACCCTTCCCCATGTCCTGCTCCCACAGTGAAGCTCCAAACTCCAACTGAACATTCCATGAAAATAACAGCTTCAAGTCTTCCCTGTGCCCTGCCCCTGGACTGCAGCTCCAATTCCATGAACAGCACAGCCCCAGCTCTTCCCTGTGTCCTGGACCCACACTGAAGCTCCAAATTCCAATTCAACATTCCATAAAAAGCAGAGTCCCAGCTCTTCTCCGTGTCCTGCTCCTGTCCCCTGACTGAAGCTTCAAACTCCAACAAAACACTCCATGAAAAACAGAGCCCCAGCTCTTGCCTGTGTCTTGTCCCTGGACTGAGGCTCCAATTCCATGAACAGCACAATCCCAGCTCTTCCCTGTGTCCTGCTCTCACCTTTGGAATAAAGCTCCAAACTCCAACTCAACATTCCATGGAAAGCAGAGCTCCAGCTCTTCCCTGTGTCCTGCTCCTGCCCTTGGAGTGAAGCTCCAAGCTCCAGGAAAATTCAACGCTCCATGAGAAGCAGAGCTCCAGCTCTTCCCCCTGTCCCCTGGACTGAGGCTCCAAACTCCAACAAACAATTCCATGAAACCCCAAGCCAGATTCCAAAGTTCTGTATTTTTCAAAATAAAGATCACACGTTGTTTAGAGACAATCTACACAAGAGTTACAAAAAATAGTCGCCCAGGCAGAAGCATACACAGGTTTGTTAATTATACACATATGGTTACAAGTGTGCTTGCAAAAAAGTTCATTGGAAATATACACAAGGCTCTGTAAATGTACACCGTGTAGTGTTACAATTCTATATTCAAACGAGGAAAATTGACAGTATGTTACATTCACTTACAAGTAGACAAAATGCAAAATACAGTTCATCTTCTGTACAAAAAAGGGGGAGGTGATTCACACTTTACAAGGTGAAAAGGGGCTCTGATTGTAAGGAAAACTAGGAGGGGGCTGTACTTTTGCACTTTTTGTTTCTTACTGTCACAAAAGAAGCAAAACATTACTTTGTAAGATTCAAAAAAACACTATTTGGAACTGAATCAGGTCTGTAGAACATTTAGAAAGGATCTCTACCGTCCAACTAGGTGACAAATAAAACCAAGCAGTTTATTTTTCTTCCTTTTTTGTTTTTAAACATTAACTAGGCTGTATAAAGAAAACATTTCCTTCAAAAGAAAAAATTTACTTCTGGTTGAAATTACAATTTACAATATACAACACTATATGCTACGACCATAAAAGGTGTGAATATACACTGAAATGCACAGGTTTTGCTAAATTCTTTTTTTTTTCCTGTTTTCTTACCAAAAAACGGGTTTTATGTCGATTCAAACTTCTCCACATTTACATTACAGAGGTTTACAAATGTACAATTGTACAGTCAGAAGTATGTTCCACTACTAGGGTACATTATAGATACAGATCAGACATCAAAACAAGAAAATACTACAAATTTTTATATATGTAAAGTCTACACCAAGTATACACTATATATTTATAGAAGCAAGACCAAAGCCGAGTTGGATTTTTTTGTTTTTCCTCATGCTAAATAATCAAATTGTGTCTCTCCAGGTGAACAGAGGAGTGGGCATAAAAAACCCCAAAAATCCTCCACTTTTAGATCATCTCTGGGTGTTTTCTCAAAACGCCAGCAAAGCTCCCTCCTTCAGCATGTCAGTCACAAATAAAACAGAAATAAAGCCATTAAAAAGTCCCAAAAACGGAATTTTGGTGTCTTTGTTTAAAACCAAACTTTAGCAAGTTGAATTTTTTTCTTTTTAGTATTTCTACCAGTGGTGTCGCTGAACTAAAATTCCAACTTCTTGCTGATTTTTGGGCTAAAAGGAGGAAAAAAAACCCCAAAAAAAGCTATTTGCAAAAAAGGATGAATTAAAAACAGGGGTTTTTCTCCTGTTTTGTTTGTTGTCTTCGAACCAACCACCCTGAAAGTCTCCACATTTGGAATATAGATACAACAGTGAACAAAAATGTGGCCTTCCATGTACATCTGAGACCTATGTACAAGAATTCTATACACCAGTAAAACAGCAGGGCAATTAGTTAATTAAAAAAAATAATTAGTACATGTTATGCATAATAAAATTAAAGAAATTTACAAAGGCTTCTCTTTTTTTTTTTTGTGGTTTTTTTTTTTCTGCTTTTCTTTGCTTGTTTTTTTTTTGTGGGTTTTGTTTGTTTGTGTTTTTTTAGCAACCGTGGCGGGTGGTGTGGGTGGGTTCTGGGGTGGATTCCTGGGATCCTGGAGTGCCTCTGGAGCAGCCCCTGCTCAGATGATGCCGTTGGGGGGACCACAGATGGGCCCCAAATCCACCCCATTTTTCATGTAGTATTTCTCCAGCTTGGCCAGGATGTGCTTGCCGTAGGTGTACTTGCGCAGCGTGGCGATGTGGGGCCGGATCTGGGCAAAAGCAGCAAAAAAATGGGATTTAACAAGTCAGAAATAAAGCCATGAAAAATGCCCCCTCCCCTGCTCTCCAGCACAGCCCTCCAGCACAGCTCCAGCTCTTCCCTGTGTCCTGCTCCCACACGGAAGCTCCAAATTCCAATTCAACATTCCATGAACAGCACAGCCCCAACTCTGCTCTGTGTCCTGCTCCTGGACTGCAGCTCCAATTCCATGAACAGCTCTCCTCCAAGCCTTCCCTGTGTCCTGCTCCCACATTGAAGCTCCAAACTCCAACTAAATATTCCATGAAAAGCAGAGCCCCAGCTCTTCCCCATGTCCTGGTCCCACAGTGGAGCTCCGAACTGCAATTCAACATTCCATGAACAGCAGAGCTCCAACCCCCTCCCTGTGTCCTGCTCCTGGATTGCAGCTCCAATTCCATCAACAGCACAGCTCCAACCCTTCCCTGTGTCCTGCTCCCACACAGAAGCCCCAAATTCCAATTTAACATCCCATGAACAGCTCTCCTCCAAGCCTTTCCCGTGTCCTGGTCCCACAGTGAAGCTCCAAACTCTTAACTAAACATCCCATCAAAAGCAGAGCTCCACTGTGTCCTGCTCCTGCCCTTGGAGTGGAGCTCCAAACTCCAACTGAACATTCCATGAACAGCACAGCCCCAGCTCTACCCTGTGTCCTGGACCCACTCCAATTCCATGAACAGCTCTCCTTCAAGCCTTCCCTGTGTCCTGCTCCCACACAGAAGCCCCAAATTCCAATTTAACATTCCATGAACAGCTCTCCTCCAAGCCTTCCCCGTGTCTCGGTCCCACAGTGAAGCTCCAAATTCCAATTCAACACCCCATGAATAGCAGAGCTCCAGCTCTCCCCATGTCCTGCCCCCCTCAGGGTTTAGGAACCTGAGTGGGGTCACACCCATCCCCAGGGTCAAACCAACTCCCCCAGACCCCAGAGGTCTTGGCTGGCACTGATGCCTCAGGTTTAGATTTTCTGTTTTTCACATTCTGTGCTGCTTTAGTGTGTGGGTCTGGGCTTCACATTATGGGGTGGTGAGCTCTGTGCACAGAGCAGGGAGACAAAACAATTCCTGCTCCAGCTGGGGACCAAGGACAAATGATCCAAATCTCAGCCCAGGAGCACAAACACCGTGGGCTGGAGAGAGAAAAACAAGGATGGGACTGCCTGGGCTAAAGCTGGGATGGGACAATGAACTGCAAGATGCAAATGGAGCAGAGCTGATCCCAGGGACAGACCCCGTGCCCGGCCGTGCATTTTGGGGCCATTTTGGTTCATCTTGGGTTCATTTTGGGGCCATTTTGGTTCATCTTGGGAGCAGCCCTGGCTGGGCTCTGGTGCTGCCCAAGGTGGATCCATTGAGGAGATCCTTTGAATAAATCCCTGCTTTAATCTTTAGCTCAGCCTGGTCTCTGTTCCAGGGCAGCTTTCCCAAGGCATCAGCATCACACAATTCTGGAATCCAGGCCGTGTTCCCCAGTTCCCACTGGGATTCTGCACAAGGCAAGCACTGGGGCTTTGGATTAAATGGATTCTCACTGCCTGGGAAGGGTCAGGTGGGATATTGGGAAGGAATTCCTGGCTGTGAGGGAGGGCAGGGGCTGGGCTGGAATTGCCAGAGCAGCTGTGGCTGCCCCTGGAGCCCTGGCAGTGCCCAAGGCCAGGCTGGAGCAGCCAGGGCACAGTGGGAGGTGTCCCTGCCATGGCAGGGGGGCACTGGGTGGGATTTAAGGGTTCTCCAACCCAAACCATTGCAGGATTCCATGATTTCACCATTTTCTCCTCTCCAAGGGGATGTCCAGCATTCCCTGCTCCAAGGCTGTCCACACCCCACCACTGCCCCTAACCAGGGACCTCATCTCCACCTGCTCCTGGCCCAGAGCTCAGCCTCCAGTCCCTCACATCCTGTTCCACTCCAGGGACCCCATTCCCAAAGCACAAATCCAACCTGGCTCCCCATTCCCAGCAGGAATGACTCCTGTGCCCAGCAGGAGCAGAGAAGCTCCAATTCCAACCATTCCTTCTCTATCCAGCTTCACCTCTTTCTCCTTTTACTGACACAACTGTTAAAACCACTTTTCAATTTCATTTTTTAAATAAAAACTTAAATAAAATCTCATTTTTAGCCCCATCCCAAGCTGCTGTTTTCCACAATCAGCAGCCATTCCCACAGCCCCTGGCTCCATTTTTCCAGGCTTTCCTGCAGCCTGGGATCACAGCTGAAATCACATTCACTCAGGCCCACTTAGCTGTCAACCCTGAGCTATTTTTGACAGACCCACTGATAATCTAATTTGCATTTTATCCAAAGGCTTTGCTCCATGGGAAAAAGAAAGTAAGAAATGTTAGGAACAATAATTTGTATTTTTTTTAATACACAATTCTCTGTTATGGATTAACAAATCCAGGGCCCTTCTGCTGGCACAGATTAATTGGGTGTATCCCTTGCCAGATATCTTTATTTAATTATCTTTAGCATTTCCTGTGCACTAAAACAGATTTGAGGTTAAAAGAATGATTCTGAGTGGCTCCTAAGCCTAAGATTTAACATCCCTGAGGATTATTCCAGCTGTTTGTGTTGATTCTGTGCATGTGGAGGTCAAAGCAGCTCCCTCACACAAATTCCCATTGCTTTCCCAGAAAAATCAGTCTGGTTTAGTCAAGGATGCTTAAATATAATTTTTAAAAAAGCTTCATTAGCATTTGAATACCTGACATTATTCAAGACAAATAAATCTCAGCTTTTCCATGCCTGGGTCAGTCAGGATTTCATTTCTCTGGCTGTACCTGGGCTTTTTCATCAAGTAACCCCAACAAATGTCACTGAAGGAAATTAAAATCCCCTCAGCCCCACCCCCATCTAAAGCCTGTTATTCTCCATCCACTGCCATTCTGCAGCCCTGCAAATGTGACCTTTAAAAGCAGGAAAATGAAGATATTCCCTGTTCCAGGGCTCCCTGCCCCTGGAGCAGCAGGCACAGGGGATGGCAGCACAGCAGATTTCATTCCAAATGGCTTCATTGTGGATAGATGTGAGCTCCTGGGATGGCTGTGCATGCACACACTGCAGGGCAATGCTAAACCATGGCAGTCTGGGATGTCAGGGGGATTCTCCTCCATGGAAAGGGGGCTCAGGCATTGGAACTGCCCAGGGAGGTTTGCAGTGCCCATCCCTGGAGGTGTCCAAGGAATTCCTGGAGGTGGCACTCAGAGCTCTGGTGGGGACAAGGTGAGGACAGGGCAAAGCCTGGGCTTGGTGGTCTTGGGGGGCTTTTCCAGCCTCAGGGATCCCAGGATTCTGGGAAGTGTCACACCACAAATCACTTAAAAGTGAGAAACAGGATCTGATGAATTGCTGTGGGCTCTGAGGTGGCACCAGCACGGTGGCACCAGGCAAGGCCAGTGGCCTTGGAGGGACATGGAGGGACAGGTGGGGCTGGCAGGCACAGGGACAGATCCAGCAGGGACACAGGGACAGTCACAGGGACACAGAGAGAGACAGGCAGGGGGACACAGCCCACAGGGATGGAGCAAGAGGGACAGAGCCAGGGGGACAGAGCCCAAGGGACACAGCCCACAGGGACAGAGAGGGACACTGCCAAAGGGACAGAGAGGGACACTGCCAAAGGGACACGGCCTACAGGGACAGAGAAGGACACTGCCAAAGGGACACAGCCCACAGGGACAGAGAGGGACACTGCCCACAGGGACACAGAGGGACACTGCCAAAGGGACACAGCCCACAGGGACACAGAGGGACACTGCCAAAGGGACACTGCCATAGAGACACAGCCCAAGGGACACAGAGGGACACAAGCAGCAGGGACAGAGGCGCACAGGGACAGAGAGGGACAACTTGCAGGGACACAGGCAGGGGGACACACACAGGCAGGGAGACACAGGCAGGGGGACACAGGCAGGGGGACACTCTGGAACACAGGCAAAGGGGCACAGGCCACAGGGACACTGCCCACAGAGCCAGAGGGACACAGTCCCAGGGACACAGAGGGACAGAGATGGGGGGCACAGCCCCAGGCCCAGGTGGTTCCTGGTGTCACTGCCGTGTCCCCAGCCCCGAGCACAGGCCCAGCCTGGCTGGCAGGAGCACGGCGCCTGCTCGGTGCAGAACTGGGTCACTGGGACACGGGCACTGCTGCCAGCTGCAGCTCCAGCCCAGGGCAGCTCCACACTCCTCCAGAAAGCTGGAGAGGGATTTGTGACACGGGAATGGAGTGACAGCACACAGGGAACGGCTGCACTTGGACACAGGGCAGGGACAGATGGGATACTGGGATGGAATTGTCCCTGGGACCCCAACATCAGCAGCACCTGGAGCTGCTGGAGAGAGCCCAGAGGAGCCCATAGAGATGTTCCCAGGGCTGGAGCCCCTCTGGAGCCAGGCTGGGAGAGCTGGGGGTGCTGGCCTGGAGAGGAGAAGGCTGCAGGGAGAGCTGAGAGCCCTTGCAGGGCCTGAAGGGGCTCCAGGAGAGCTGCAGAGGGACTGGGGACAAGGATGGAGGGACAGGAGGCAGGGAATGGCTGCCAGTGGCAGAGGGCAGGGCTGGATGGGATCTTGGCAATTGGGAATTGTTCCCTGGCAGGGTGGGCAGGGGCTGGGCTGGAATTGCCAGAGTGGCTGTCCCTGGAGCCCTGGCAGTGCCCAAGGCCAGGCTGGACATTGGGGCTGGCAGCACCTGGCACAGTGGGAGCTGGCCCTGGGCTGCAATCAGCTGCCATTGAAGATCCCTTCCCACCCAAACCACTCTGGCATTCACATTCCTCAATCCAGGATGGAAACCAGCACCAAAAGCCATTGCAGCAAATGGAGAAAGGAAAGGAAAGAATGATTGCCTGGCTGGCTGCAGGTGCCCCCAGTGCCATTTCCCACAGGGGGTTTGTAGCCTGGCAAGGCCTGGTTAGAGAGGTTTGGGCTGTGCCAGGGTGCCCAGAGCAGCTGTGGCTGCCCCTGGAGCCCTGGCAGTGCCCAAGGCCAGGCTGGAGCTCCTGGGACAGTGGGAGTGTCCATGGGGTGGAGCAGGATGAGTTTTGAGGTCCCTTCCCACCCAAACCCTTCCATAATTTCCACCTCCCAGCCACTGATACACTCCAACCCCTCTGCCATCCTTCCCTCCGTGCCCAGCAGTGCCAGGCTGCCCCTCCCCAGCCCCAGTGCCCACCTTGTGCATGACAATCTTCCTCTGGGCTGGCTCTGCCACGTCGATCATCTTCTGCACCACGTAGTTGGCGTACTGATCCTTCATCATGGTGTATAAGGCACTGTGGGGGCCGTCGTTCATGGTGCACACCTCGTCGATCAGCATGGCGCGCTCCGTGCGCGACGCGTGCGTCACACACTTCTCCACCACATTGCTGAGGGGACACACAGGCGTCAGCGGGGCGGGAGGGGATGGGATGGGAATGGGGAATGGGGATGGGATGGGATGGGATGGGATGGGATGGGATGGGATGGGATGGGATGGGATGGGGGATGGGGAATGGGGATGGGATGGGAATGGGGATGGGGAATGGGATGGGGAATGGGGATGGGAACAGGGAATGGAGATGGGGAATGGGGATGGGAAGGGGGATGGGGAATAGGGAATGAGGATGGGAAAGGGGAATGGGGAATAGGGAATGGGGATGGGAATGGGGAATGGGGAATGGGGATGGGAATAGGATGGAAGTGGGGAATGGGATTGGGGATGGGGATAGGAACAGGGAACAGGGACTAGGAATGGGAATGGGGATGGGGAACAGGGAATGGGAACTGGGAATGGGAATGGGGAATGGGAATGGGGATGGGGATGGGAACAGGGAATGGGGATGGGAATGGGGATGGGAAATGGGAATGGGGATGGGAAATGGGAATGGGGATGGGAAATGGGAATGGGGATAGGAACAGGAATGGGAATGGGGAACAGGGAATGGGAGTGGGGATGGGGAATGGGAATGAGGAACGGGGAATGGGATTGGGGAATAGGAATGGGGATGGGGAATGGGGGATGGGAATGGAGATGGGGATGGGATGGGAATGGGGCTGGGAATGGGAAATGGGAATGGGGATGGGAGTGGGGAATGGGAACTGGGAATGGGGATGGGGAATGGGAATGGGGATGGGAACAGGGAATGGGGATGGGAATGGGGATGGGAAATGGGAATGGGGATGGGAATGGTGATGGGGATAGGAACGGGCAACAGGGTATAGGAATAGGAATGGGGTTGGGGAACAGGGAATGGGAACCGGGAACTGGGAATGGGGATAGGAACAGGAATGGGAATGGGGAACAGGGAATGGGAGTGGGGATGGAAACAAGGAATGGGGATGGGGAATGGGAATGGGGATAGGAATGAGACGGGAATGGGGAACAGGGAATGGGAGTGGGGAATAGGAATGGGGATGGGAACAGGGAATGGGGATGGGGAATGGGGGATGGGGAATGTGGATGGGAATGAGATGGGAATGGGGATGGGAATGGGATGGAATGGGGATGGGAATTGGGAATGGGAACTGGGAAGTGAGAGTAGAAAGTGAGACAGGGAACTGGGAACGGGAACTGGAAATGGGAACGGAGCAGGGAACTGAGCACGGGATGTCTCCTCAGAGCTTTTCACCCAGCCCTAAGAGGATCTCATGTGCTGCTACAGGGGCAGGGGATTTGTGCTGGCAGAGATCAGCAATGTCAAACAGGATTTGGGATCTCAGTGGGAATTTGGGATCTGGACCAGCTCCTATTTCACCCCAATTTGTGCCTTGGGATCTGAGTGCTGAGTGGGAATTTGGGAACTGGAGCAGTTCAGTGTCCAGTGATGCTCTATGAGGTCAGTGTCCACTCTCACAAGAGAAGCCAAGTTGTTGTTTTGATTTTCTCCCCACAGGAACGTGGTGGGAATGGACATCCAAGGTTAGAACCACACAGAAATGCTGGTTCAGGAATGAAAACTCTCAGCCAAGCAGAGGATTTCCAGAATTCCTGAATACATTAATGAGCAGCCTGAGCTCTCTGGAGAGCCAGAAGTAGGGTACATGAAAGGGGACCACGAGCTGTGCTGGGCTCATCCCACACCCCTGCCTGACTCACAGCATCACCCAGTGGGTTTGCTCAGCTCAGGGGACCCTCCACTAATTAATGGAGCTGGAGAGAAGTTTGGGAAAAAAGAACCAGGCAAAGCAGGGAGGAAGAACCTGAAATAACAACGTGAAGACCACATTCTCCTAATTCTCATTAATGTTCCACTTCCCTCGTGTCCATGGGTACTCTCATCAGAGGCAGGGGGAATTCTGAGCCTTTGAAGAGCTCAGTCTTCATGTTCTGAGGGCTGGGAGCTTATCCAGCAGGGATTCACACACGTGGGAAGCAGTGCCTTGTCCTGACAGCACAAATACCTGGATCCTGCCTCACCCACGTGTGGCTCTGCAGCACCTGGGAATGCTGCAGCTCCCCTTGGAGGGGTCCCTCCCGTGGTGTGACTCCAAAGGGACACAGCAAAAAGCTGGGAATGACTCTGTGAGTGGAAATTCCTCTGGGAAAAGTGGGATGGATGGATGGATGGATGGATGGATGGATGGATGGATGGATGGATGGATTGCTGCTGCACTGATTTCCCAACTCTCCCTGTGGCAGGACACAGCATCCCAGAGCAGTGAATGTTCTCACTATCCAAGGGTAGTGGTAACTTAAACCCCACAAAAATAAATCAGATAAAGCAAAACACACAAGAATTCCTGGTGAAATTCAGAAACTTGGATTAGAGCTACCCTTCCACATCTCCATCCTCCTCCATGACAGACTGGCTGACACACCTCACTTTGTAACTGTTATAACTAACACTTTTTATGAAGCAAAAGCCACTTTCACCTCCCCTACACCCACCCCTAAGTCTTCTGCAGCTCTTCCATGTGTCCATGCTCCAGAGGGAGAATTTAAGGAAGGAATCACTACCTGGCAAATTTATGTTGACTCAACACAAGCACGTTGCCTCTGATTTCTGCTACGATCTTGCTCTTGTCCTCGGGCCGGCCGTGCTCCAGGACGTGCTGGATAACATAATTGCCATACTGATCCTGGGGGGGACAGCAGAAATGGCCACAAAGCTGGGTAAGGGACTGGAAGCATTCCCAGCAAACTGATTCCCAAAGTGCATTCAGAGTTAAAAGTTCAACTAAAGATTTATTATAGTATTTACTGTACAAATCAGGTCAATACTTTCTATTTCTGCAAAAATGTGCATTCTATGGTGGTACCAGGTGGTAAAATGATGCATTTTTGTACTAATTGCATTATTCATAGAACTCAAAATTATGTCCTTGCACAGGAAATGTCCATATTCTGCTTATTCCCCATTATTCCCCTCTCTCCAGGTTCAAACCTACCCAATCCCATGTTCTGGAGGGGCCATGGGTCTGGCTAGGGGACACTGCTCTGAATTTGGGAATTTTCAGACCACAGGATATTTATTTTCCAGTTCAGGGTACCACAGGCATGGCCTGATGTCCATGCTCAGCCTCTTCCCACTTCCCAGTGCTGAGCACACAGGATTTGGGCACTGGACCAGCTCATATTTCACCAGTCTGTGCCTTGGGATCTGAGTGGCAATTCAGGAACTGGACCAGGACTGGGCTTGCTGCTTTCTCCACAGGCCCCAAGAGCAGAATCCATGTAAAACCCTGGCACACCAGGCTCTCCCAGGGACTGCAGGGAGGAGGGAAGGCAGCCAGGAGGAGGTGAGGATAGAACCAACTCTTTTTAAGAATTCCAGTGACTTTGAATTCTTAAAACCAGGAGGGATGCCAGGAGCTGATTCACTCCTTTTCCTTGGAGTGATCAGCTTCTGGCACCCCTCTCCTGCACTGGAGTTCCTGGAAGAGCTCCTGGCTCTTCCCTGCACTGGAGAGAAGCCCCAGGACACGAGGCCTCCTCAGGCAGGGAGGTGCCAACACCCCTGGCACCCCCTGTACTGTGCCCATGGCCAAAGCAGGCGGTGCTGATGAAATTCCTGCCCGCTGTGCTCACTCCCACCCCTTCTCCAGGAGGGAATGCTCCCTGCAGGAGCTGTCCCAGCACTCAGCAGTGACCTGGGCACCCACTGACCTGCACCAGCTGCTCCGTGTGCTGGTGGAGCTCCTCCAGGATGGGCAGGGTCTGCTCGGGCAGGCAGTGCTCCAGGATCCGCTGGATCACCCGGCAGCCGTAGGGGTGCGTGGACAGAGCAAACACCTGGGGACAAAGGACAGGCAGCAACATGCCATCAGTCCCTGGGAATCCCAGAAACCTGCCAGGATTCCTGCAGGGAATGCCAGCTCCAGGCAGCACCAGCTGGGAAACACCCACTGGGATCCCAGGCACGTCCCAGCCCTACCTGGGGAAGGTTCAGCTTCCCCATCTATAAAAAACAAATAGTAAAACCTCTTGATTCATGAAAAAACCCCTGGAACAACCAAGCATTGCTGGAAGCTTGGTTATTCTTTCCAAATAATTCCAGCACATTGTTTGCCAGCACAAATTTTAAGCTATTTAAGAAATGCTATGAGCCAGAAAAGTTAAAAATGCCCAGCAAAGGATTTTCCTCAACTGTTTGGATTTGTTTAAAAGCCTTAACAGTGCTTAGGAGAAGTGACAACAAAGAATCTTTCTCATTTCTAATGGATTAGCAGATCTGTGGGTGAGAACATGACACATTCTCTTATTGCTGCTCCGTTTTCTGTCTGAAGCACAAAGTCCCATTTGGTTGCTTTGATTTAACAACAGCAGCAAATCCAAGCACTGAAGTTTAAATCAACAGTCACACATTTTTAATAACTGGTGAGTAAACCCTGCAGGGAAACAGGGCTTGGAGTGCAATTAACTGCAGGAAAATCATCTGGAGGTGCTAAGTTTAATCTGCTGTGTGAAGGTTCAGATAAAACTGTGACAACTGGTCAAGGAAATGTCAGCACCATCAGCTGAGCTCACAGAGATGTTTCTGCCTTCCCAAACTCACAGTGGAAAATCCAATCAGGAGGAAGTTTCCAGGCACAATCCTGCTTGTTCTGACCCAACCAACCTAATCCCCACTTTCCCCAGACTCCCAGCTCCTGGTTCCTACTGTAACAGCCCCTGGCTGTCCTCACATCCCTGGGACAGGTCCTCAAAACTTCAAAGTGCCCCCTCAAAGCCAATTAAATTGAGGCTGGGAACACCCCACAAGCAGCACTTTTGTACTGGGACCTGAGGCAGGCAGAGTAAAGCCAGCCACAACTGATACCCAATGATCAATTCAGGAGAGGACACCAATAAAAAAGCAAAGAACTAAGAGAGTCAAGGACAATTGTCCATTTCTACATGAAACTGCTGCATTTTCCCTGCTCTGAGGCCCTGGGAATCAGCATTCAGCATTCCTCTAAGCCACCTGCACAGACAGGGAGCATAATGAACTCTGCTCTCCTGTGCATCCCCCATTTTCCTCTCTGCTCCCTTCAAAGAGAAATGAATCTGAAATGCACAAAGTTCACCAATTCTATGGGTTATCAGGGTCACCTGCCACTAAAAGGGGATCACTCTGGGCTCAGAACTTGCTGGGATTTTACACAAGTGAGGTGATAATTAAGGAATTAATGGAGTTTAGACATGGCTAAGGTACCTCAGCAGCACAAAACTCTGCTCACCACCTTCACTGGAAGATGGATTAGGGAGCGCCTTGCTTTCCCTCATCACTCAAAAATACTCAATATTCGAAGAGAACACTCTTGCAAGGAGGTTTTGCTCTGACAGCTCTGCCCAGAAACGATAACACAGATGTGACCAAGGAGTTTCTGGACTCTCACGTGGCTGAGTCAACCCTGCAAGCAACAGCTGCTAAACTGACAATTCCCAGGAGCTGAGGTCCCAGTCACTCTGGGGCTGTTCCAAGCTGGCAGCAGGAGCTGGGCAGGGCCTCACCTGTCCCTTGAAGGCATCAATGATGAACTGCAGGGACTGGGGCTGCACACACTCGATGCACTTCTGCACCACGTGGTTCCCGTTCTGGTCCTTGACGCACTTGAGCACGTGCCCGTCCAGCTCCCGAACCATCTCATTCTACAGAGGACACAGCACAAACAGAAAGCACCACCAGCATCCCCAGCTCAGAGGGCACAGCTGGCACTGCTGGCCTGGGCAGGAATGGCACAGGAGTGAGGGGTGCTCCCATGGCCAGGAGGTGAGGCTTGGCTGGACACAGCAGGGTTCTCCCCTGCTCTAACACCCCGTTAGAGCCTGGCCTGTGGGGAGGGGCCCTGGAACAGGAGCTTGGAGCTCCATTCCAACCCAACCCATCCTGGGACTCTAGGAAGATGAAGCCCTCCTTCCTGATGAGCATCCTCTTGCAAGTACCCAAATTAAAGAAATCCTGACTGAGCCACTGCCTTCCTGTGCATCCCCCATTTTCCTCTCTGCTCCCCTCAAGACAAGCAAATCTAAAATGCACAAAGTTCACAAACTCTTTAGGTTATCAGGGTCACCTGTCACTAAAAAACAGGGTCAGCTCTGAGCTCAGAACTGGCTGGGATTTTACACAGGTGATAAATAAGGAATTAATGAAGTTTAACATGACTATGTATCCCATGTGCAGGGTGGAAGCTTCGCTCACAAACAGAAATTACACTCTGGAGCATTTTAATGCTTTGACAAGATCTGGGTGAATTCAGTTTTGTAACTGAATCAAACTCAGGAATTTGGGGAGCACTGAGTACTGAAAAATGCCCCTCTGGAGGAGACAGTAAATCCTTGGAGCAGCAGTGCTGGAGCCTGGGCACAGCCCTGCTGACACACTTGGCTCAGGTTCAGGCTAAAGGCAAGGACCACTCCTAAAGTCTCTTTCATACTTTTAATTTCATAACCTACATTGAGATTCCTGTTACAACCATTCCCAACCCTTTCTGCCCAGCATATTTTTCATCTCAATTCATTGTTCCTAAAGCCCTTGAGGAAGTGCTTTATTAATGAGCTCTGAGTGGGGCTATCAGCCACATCTCTCCAAAGCCAGGACGAGGAGCTCCTCATCCATCTCCCTGCAGGAGCGCAGGATGCTGACCCACATAGCAATAACTCAGTGAATATTAAAGGCAAAACTCTTCCTTCAAGGGATTTAACAATCTCTTTTAATTCATCCTCATTTTCAGTTTTCCCTACACACATGATCTGCTTCCAGGGAATTAACAGAGAAGCAGCCCCATGGCCAGGGAAGGGGAACAAGGAGGTGACAATGACAACCAAGGACAGTGGCACGGACTCGTCACGCACAAGGAACACCACAAACATGCCAGGAACCAAACCAAGGGAACACCAGGCACAAGAGGGACAGCTCAGGAACATCAAACATCAAGAAGAAAGTTAAAATTGAAACTTACAATTACCTGCTGGTCTGGGGGGATGAACTCCAGGGCCTTCTGGATCACCCTGCAGCCGTACATCTGCAGGGCCAGGGACAGCACGTGCCCACGGATGCGCTCTGCCAGAGCCAGCTTCTGCTCCAGGCTGCCAAACTGGGACAGCAGAAACAGTCACTGCAAGGACAAACCCTGCCCTGCCACTGGCACTGCCCTCCCACCCTGCAGGCAGGACCTGCCCACTGAGAGGGATCAAAGATCAGCCCCATGGCACAGGGGAGATCTGGCACAGCCAGACAGGTTCTGTGCCTGCCTGCACACCCCAAAGGGGCTGGGGCCACCATGACCAACCAACCCTGGGCAGGTCACAGCTCCAGGGCTGCCAGAGTTCCAGAAATGTTGGGACAACATCTCAGGCATGTCCAGGGTGGGATTGTTGGAGAGTGTGGGCAGGGCCAGGAGCTGGATTTGATCCTTGTGGGTGCCTTCCAGCTCAGGAGGTTCTCTGATTCTGATTCTCAATTACTGGGCAGAAGCACCAGAACACCTGGTGAAGGACCAGACCAGTGTCCAGGGAGAGGGGTGGAGGGACACAACACTTCCCAGCAGCTGCTGTTACTGGAGAAATTTCTCCCTTGTTCCCAAGCCCAGGAGCAGTGACAGCTCAGTGCAGCACCCTGGACAAGCTGTGCTGGATCTGCACCTCACAGAATGCCAGGGGGACTTGGGCTGAAAGGGACCTTAAGGCTCAGCTCATTCCAACCCCCATCCACGTTCCACTGGAAATTTCCATCTCCTGAACGCTGCTCTTTATTGTGACACATTGTGCTTCTCCAAGTGTCACTTTTCAGATTAATCTGAGTCCCACCTCCCAGTCACCCCAGCAGTGAAGATCCAACAGCTTGTGGGGAGGAGATGGTGCCAGTGATGAAGGGGTTCAGCCTCAAGGCAGGGTTTGCCAGGCTCATCCAACACCTCAGCACAGCAGGAGCCCCAGGAAGAGCTGCAGGGGAGGGCAGACTCACCTCAAAGAACTTCTGAATGACGTAATTCCCAAACACATCCACCATGAGCTGATAGGCTGCCTGCAGGATCTCGTTGAACACCAGCTGACGCTCTGCTGGGGTGGCACGCTCCAGTTTCAGCTGAATAAATCTGAAAAGCAGACCTTGGAGTGATGCCACGGGCACATCTGCTCATTCAACCCCTTCCCAAAGCCTCACCCGTGTGTTCCAGAAAGGACCATGAAAAATCCCATTACACCGTGAAGATTAAGCACTTTCATTAACCTAAGCTCCCTATCACAACTTAAATATTCAAATTTAAGACATTTAAGTCATCCACAACTTGCAAAGCTCTTGCAGACAGATATTTTATCCAGCCATCTGAAAGCTCGGGGTGGTCACAGCCATCAGGTTCATGGCCACATGTTGGAATCTTCATTCCAAGCAAAGCAGATCTCAGTGGAGTGATGGAGGATGGCCTCGTGTCCAGCTGGCTTTAAAATGGATTTAGCTGTGCCAGCAGGGTGGGTGAGCAAACCACAAAGCAGGGAAGCTCCTTTTCACAGAACCACTGGGTTGGAAGAGACCTACAAGACCACTGAGTCCAACCCAGCCCCAACAGCTCAACTCAACCCTGGCATCCAGTGCCACATCCAGGCTTTGTTAAACACCCCCAGGGATGGGGACTGCACCACCTCCCTGGGCAGAACATTCCAGAACTTATCACCCTTTCTGTAAAAATCCTTTCCCTGATATCCACCCTGTATTTCCCTTGGGGCAGCTCGAGGCTGTGTGCTCTGGTTGTGTCAGTGCCTGCAGACAGAGCCCAGTCCCAGCTGAGCACAGGCACCTTTCAGGAGCTGCAGAGAGTGATGGGGACAGCCCTGAGTCTCCTTTTCTCCAGGCTAAATCTGAGGAGGAATTCCTGCAACCAGAACCTGTCCCCAACCCTGGAAAACATCCCCAGGCATGCACAGGCTGGGATCATTGGGGTGTCTGGGCAGGGCCAGGAGTTGGACAGGATTTTGAGGTGAGATTTCTAAGAAGAATTTCAAGGTGGAATTTCTAGGCAGGATTTCCTCACTGGAAGGGTGTTCAGGCATTGGAACCACCCAGGGAGGTCTGGAGTCCTCATCCCTGGAGATGCCAATGTCCCTGAACTAGACAATCCTTGGGGATTTTGAACGTGACACTGGCCTGGCTTTTCCTGCTTATTCCCTGGTGTGCCTCAGCTTGGGGAAGTGACACAAAACACAACTGCGAAACTCAACTGTGAAACACAACTGTGAAATGCAACCAACAAAACACAACCACAAAACACAACCTCAAAATGCAACCAACAAAACACAACCACAAAACACAACCTCAAAATGGAACCAACAAAACACAACCAACAAAACACAACCTCAAAATGGAACCAACAAAACACAACCAACAAAACACAACCGAAAAATGGAACCAACAAAACACAACCGGCAAAATGGAGCCAACAAAACACAACCACAAAATGGAACCAACAAAACACAACCGGCAAAATGGAACCAACAAAACACAACCAACAAAACACAACTGCAAAATGGAGCCAACAAAACACAACCGGCAAAATGGAACTAACAAAACACAACCACAAAACACGACCTCAAAATGGAATCAACAAAACAACAAGCACAAAACACAACCAACAAAACACAACTGCATAACGGAGCCAACAAAACACAACCGGTAAAATGGAACCAACAAAGTAACAACCGGCAAAATGGAACTAAGAAAATAACAACTGCAAAATGGAACCAACAAAACAACAAGCACAAAACACAACCAACAAAACACAACTGCAAAACTCAGCTGTGAAACGCAACCAAGAAAACACAACCGCAAAACAACAACCATGAAACGGAACCAACAAAGCAACAGCCACAAAACACAACCACAAAACACAACCACAAAATGGAACCAACGAAACACAACTGCAAAACACAACTGGCAAAATGGAACCAACAGAACAACAAGCATAAAACACAACTGGCAAAATGGAACCAACAAAACACAACCATGAAACACAGCCATGAAACATAACCATGAAACACAACCATGAAACACAGCCACAAAACACAACCAAAAGAACACAGCCATGAAACACAACCATGAAACATAACTATGAAACACAACCACGAAACACAGCCATGAAACATAACCATGAAACACAACCAAAAGAACACAGCCATGAAACACAACCATGAAACATAACTATGAAACACAACCACGAAACACAGCCATGAAACATAACCATGAAACACAACCAAAAGAACACAGCCATGAAACACAACCATAAAACATAACTATGAAACACAACCATGAAACACGGCCACAAAACCCAAGGGATGCTCCCCAAGGCGCAGCCGTGGCCAGGCCGCCCAGCCCACCTGGATCCGTGCTGGTCCTGGGAGAACTCCATGATGTGGCCGGCGATCTCGCGCAGCTGCAGGTTGGGGTAGCGGTTGTTGCGGAAGTCCTCGAGCAGGCGGCTGCGGCCCGAGGGCATCACGTCGGACATGCCGTAGCGCAGGCGCGAGGACGGGAACAGCGTGCTGCTGGGGCTGAACAGGCTGGAGGCGCTGCTCGCGCTGCGGTACTTGGCCTCCGCCCCCGGCGCCGCAGAGATGTAGCGGCCGCTGCCGTTCGTCAGCCCCCCTGCGAGGGACAGGGCAGGGATGGGATCAGGGCACGTGTGGGATAGGGGAATGGGGCAGGGATGGGATCAGGGCACGTGTGGGATAGGGGAATGGGGCACCGATGGGATCAGGGAATGGGGCAGAGATGGGGTCAGGGAATGGGGCAAGGATGGGATAAGGGAATAGGAAAGGGATGGGATCAGGGAATGGGATCAGGGAATGGAGCACAGATGGGATCAGGGCATGTGTGGGATAGGGGAATGGGGCAGGGATGGGATCAGGGAATGGGGCAGGGATGGGATCAGGGCATGTGTGGGGTAAGGGAATGGGGCACCGATGGGATCAGGGCACATGTGGGATAAGGGAACGGGGCACAGATGGGATCAGGGAATGGGGCAGGGATGGGATGATGGAACGGGGCACAGATGGGATCAGGGAATGGATGGGATAAGGGAATGGGATATGGATGGGATAAGGGACCAGGGCAGGGATGGGATGAGGGCATGGATGGGATCAGAGAATGGGGCATGGATGGGATAAGGGAATAGGGCACAGATGGGATGAGGGAATGGGGCATGGATGGGATAATGGAACAGGGCACAGATGGGTTAAGGGAATGGATGGGATAAGGGAACAGGGCACGGATGGGATAAGGGAACAGGGCACAGATGGGATCAGGGGAATGGGGCATGGATGGGATAAGGGAATGGATGGGATAAGGGAATGGATGGGATAAAGGAACAGGGCACGGGTGGGGATAAGAGAACAGGGCATGGATGAGGATAAAGCAACAGGACATGGATGGGCCTCATGGGGACACAGGGATATGACGCTGGATCCCTGAGTTCTGTTTCAATATGGGGGGGGTGTGCTCTGACATTCAGGATTTTGAGGTGGGATTTCTAAGAAGAATTTCTAGGTGGGATTTCTAAGAATTTCTAGGTGGGATTTCTAGGCAGGATTTCCTCACTGGAAGGGTGTTCAGGTATTGGAACTGCCCAGGGAGATTTGGAACCCCCATCCCTGGAGATGCTAAAGGAATGAACATGTGACACCCAGTGCCCTGGAGACTGGTCACAGGTTGGACCTGAGGACCCTGGAAGGCTTCTGCAACCTTGATGATCCAGTTTTATGATGTTCAGGCCTTGGAACTGCCCCAGGAGGTTTGGATTCCCCATCCCTGGAGGTGTCCAAGGAATTCCTGGGCATGGCCCTCAGCTGGGCTGAGCTGATCAGTCCAGGTGGGACCCAATGACCCCAAAGGGCTTTTCCAACCTCCATGATCCCATTTTGTGATTCCTGACTGAGCTGCCCACCAAGGAATTGAGATGGGGATGTGTCCAAGCATCTGTGGCACTGCTGGATTGGGGTGGGAACAGCTACAGACTGCAGCACAGAACTCTGGTGATCCCTTCTAAACCAGGATATTCTGTGATTCTGACTCTATTCAATGACATCACATCTCTGACTGTGGCTTTCTGACAGAGTGAAACAACTTCTGTTCCTCCTCCTGTGCTCAAAATGTCTGAACCAGAGCAGTGGCAATCCCAACACTCCCAAATTTCAGCTTTTTTGCTGTTTCCACTGCCTTTGCCTCCATCCTCAGGTTTTTCCCACCTCTCCTGCTGCCCTGGCAAGGACTGAGTTAAAAGAAGTGTGCTGGGGGATAGATATAAAAGTATAAAAAATGTGGATACAAAAGCACAAATAACTATTAAACACAGGTAAATACCAATAAATTAAAACCAAGAAAGGTTTTAAACCCCTGTGGTTTCACAAATGGCTGAAATATCTGCAGCCACATTAACAGAGATGCTGTGGGACCCAAAACAGGAATATGGGGACAGGTGATGCTTCATCCCACAAAGAGAAGTTTTGATAGGAACAAACTTAAACCTTCCAGAGCTGTTTCCCTGCCTGCAATTTTTCAGGATGTGGCTGGGCACTGTAGCAGAGGATTTGATTTCTGCCTTTCCTGCAGGGCTTGGGATCCCTCTGCTGGTGCAGGAGGAGCCTGCACGGATTTTCCTGGGTGGAACAAAGTCCAGGAACAGGTCCTGATCACACAGGGACCTGCAGGGCCCAGGTGAGGCAGGGGGAATCCCAGGGAAATGAGCTGCAGGAATCTGTGCCATGGAGGGGAGAGCTCCAGGGAAACCCTGGCAGGGCTGGCTGCAGAGAGGCAGCTCCTGGCAGCTGGGCTGGAATTAAAATATTCATAAAAACAGAGCTGAGGGAGCTGCACTCCTCAGCCATCGACACCTGGAGGAAGCACCCATGCAGGAAACTGGATGAGAACTCTGTATCTGATAACAGCCCAATTAATTATTAATTATGACCTCTGTGGCTCACTTCCAGCTCAGGATATTTTGTGATTCTACATCTCTGAGCTGGGCAAATTTCTGTGGAGCTGGTGCCAGAATTCTCCTTTCCCAAGGAAGGGCAAGACCCCTTCTCCTCCTTTTTTTATTTTTCCCAAGGAAAAGGAGAGCTGAGAGCTCCTTGTGCTGCCTTGCAATGGAGGGTCCAGCAGCCCCTGTACCCCAAGTCCCACACTGAGCAACAACTCCCAAAGGCAGCAGGTGGTATTCCTGATATTCCTGATATTCCTGATATTCCAGTCTCCTGGAAGGAGCAGGATTGCCACAGGATGAATAAAGCACTTCCCAGGTGTGGAAACCCAGGAGGGACAAGCTGAGCAATGGTGTACCAGTGCTTCCCACACAGCTGGAATGCTCACAATTCCCACTTTTTGTTTCAACACCTGGAGCAAAGTTAAGAGTTGGGACTGAAGTGGAAAATGGTTCCTGATAGGAAAGGAGAGATTTGGCACTCAGGCTGTTATCTCTTGGCTAAGAGCACAATCAGTACAGAAAATCTGTCAGAGGATTTCTGAGAGAGCCCAAATCACTTGGAGACTCAGAGTGACTCCACTTTTCCCCCTGGCAGTCTCTCCTGATGGGAATGCTGACTGCAGGTTTGCCCAGGATGTCCAACATCACCCTGGGAACACAGAGATCCTGTGGGGAACAAGCTCCCTAAATCACAATTCTGAACCTCACCAAAGGCTTGAAACCTCAGGGTGCCTTCAGCTCCTCTGTGCCAGGACTTGGTCAGATCCCAGACTTCAGTGGGATTTTACCAAAAACTACAAAGAAACTGCTCCTTCTTCCCCTGGAGCCAGGCTGGGAGAGCTGGGGGTGCTCCCCTGGAGAGGAGAAGGCTGCAGGGAGAGCTGAGAGCCCTTGCAGGGCCTGAAGGGGCTCCAGGAGAGCTGCAGAGGGACTGGGGACAAGGATGGAGGGACAGAAGGCAGGGAATGGCTGCCAGTGGCAGAGGGCAGGGCTGGATGGGATCTTGGCAATTGGGAATTGTTCCCTGGCAGGGTGGGCAGGGGCTGGGCTGGAATTGCCAGAGCAGCTGTGGCTGCCCCTGGAGCCCTGGCAGTGCCCAAGGCCAGGCTGGACATTGGGGCTGGCAGCCCCTGGCACAGTGGGAGGTGGCCCTGCCGTGGCAGGGGTGGCACTGAAGGGGATTTCAGGTCCCTTCCAGCCCAAACCATTCCAAGACTTAATGTAATAAACCATGGCGAGTACAGAACATGCGTTTCAAAGTTTCCAAAAATAATTGATCCTTTTGTGAGGGAATCAGCAATCAGATGGAAGAGGCAGTTCCTTCCTTCTGAATTCCACATCACAGACTGGACCTCCTGGCTCCACCCAATTCCCGACCCTGTGACCTGTTTAGGAGCCGGGGATGCCATTGGGAGCTGCCTGGAGAGCCCAGCCCTGGCCGGGCTGTGGGGACACTCCCGGGGAGTTCCTGCCGGGATCAGCCCCACTCTGCTCCCTGGCACAGAGCAGGGCCCGGCGTGTGCCCGAGCTGGGGACACTGGGGTGGCACAGGAGTGTCCCAGCAGGGCTGGGAGTGCTCCAGGTCATGGAGTCAGGGATGGTTTGAGTGGGAAGGGACCTTAAACCCCACCCAGTGCCACCCCTGCCATGGCAGGGCCACCTCCCACTGTGCCAGGGGCTGCCAGCCCCAATGTCCAGCCTGGCCTTGGGCACTGCCAGGGCTCCAGGGGCAGCCACAGCTGCTCTGGCAATTCCAGCCCAGCCCCTGCCCACCCTGCCAGGGAACAATTCCCAATTGCCAAGATCCCATCCAGCCCTGCCCTCTGCCACTGGCAGCCATTCCCTGCCTCCTGTCCCTCCATCCTTGTCCCCAGTCCCTCTGCAGCTCTCCTGGAGCCCCTTCAGGCCCTGCAAGGGCTCTCAGCTCTCCCTGCAGCCTTCTCCTCTCCATCAGAACTGATTTTATAACAAAGGAAACCAGACCTCCCCTTCCCACTGTCCTCCACTACCAATGAAAGAGAAACTTGAAAAAATAAAATTACTTTTCACGGATTTCAAGGTCAAATTCCCCAAAATCAGAGCTATCCCAGGTGACTGTGACCTACAGCATCACCCAGCATGGAACCAGCCACAGAGGGGACAAGGTCACAAGGACAGGAATATTTTGGGAAGATGGGAAGCCTCCCACTGATCCTCTGCAGCACAACCCATTTCTGGGAATGCTAATTCCAATTTCTTTCCACTGTTTCTTCCCAGACAGACCCACCCTCCTCTGATACAGAGGACTTCTTAGGATTACTTGATTCCAAAGATTTTTTTAACAATTTTTTTTTTTTGCAAGGGCAACCAGCTTTTTCCTAGGTTTGGAATCTGCTTCCTCCTCAGCATTAATTTATTGTGGCCATTTAACTGTCAGCCAAGGCCTCCACAGCTGCATAAATAAAATCAAAATCCTTCCAGTCCTATTAAAGCTGTGAACAAGGCACGATGGTAAATCTAAACTTGATCTCCAAGAATCATATTTATGACTATTCCAGCTAACCTAGAGGCAGCACTGGATTTATCACACATGCATGGAACAAACATAATAAATACACAGTCTGCTGAGGGGGGAGAACTGCTCTGAGAAGCAGAAGTTTCTTTAAACCCAGCAGATTCACGACACAACCAAAACCAAGTGAATTTTTGGAGGAAATATTAAATTACCTGTTGCAGGTGCAACAAATAATCTCTTTGGTTTGTTTATGAGGGAATGAACACTGCAGGAGGTTCAGATGGGCACTGCTTTATTATTTAATATTTGCTTTCTTTATTTTTAAGATTTATTTTATTGTGGGCCAGGCAGAAGCTCTTTGAGAAGCTTCAGCTGTACAAAGTCATGGATCTCCCCAAAATGATTCCTCCTGTGCTTTTGATAAGGCCACACTGATGGGAAATTTTCCAAGGTAAACTCACCAAATCCTCAGCTCAAAGCAGAGCACTGCTCCAGGGAACATTGGTTAAAAGGAGGAATTGTATTCCAAGCTCATTATTCCCAACTTAATGGGTATTTTAAAACATCCCCTTTAAAACCATTTAAATTGAAGATCAACTCTCCTTATCTATTTTATTCCACAAACCATTGCTGCTCTTACCAAGACTGGTGCAAGAAAATCCTGTTTTACAAACACTTGGGAATATTATCCCTAATTTTGAGCTGAGGGAATGTCTCAGGTTGGAAATGGGGCTGTGTGTTCTGTGCCCCCTGTCAGAGCTGGGGCAGCTCTCTGCTGTTCTTGGGGCAGTTTTCTTGATCTCTGCCACAGCCAATCCTCCCTGCAGGAGATCTCTGCTGTCCATGGGCACTGAGTGTCCCTGCAGGGCTGATCCAATTCCAGCATCCCATGGGGAGATGCTGCGCCCAGGGCAGGAGCCAAGCATTCCTACCTGGATCCAAGCTGAGCCTGGCACAGCACAGCAGCCTTTGCCCCCTGCATTGCCAGAGGAGCAGCTTTCTGCTGCCCTGCATGGCCAGAGGGAGCCCAGGCCCATCTGCAGCAGCCCTGGAGCTGCAGAGGAAAACTCCCCCCTTGTGCAGGATCCCTGCTCCAGCAGAACCACAGCTGGCACTGCAGGAGGGCTGAGCCCCCCTGGCATGGGGCTGTGCCACCCCCTGACCCACAGCGTGCCAGGGCCTGCTCGCACTCTGCCAGGGTTTGTTTGTGCTACTGCATTTGTATTTTTAATTTCCTAATAAAGAACTGTTATTCCTATTCCCATTATTAATTTTAAATTAAGGTGATCTCATTGCCTCAGATCCCATTATTAATTTCAAAATGATAATAATTCAGAGGGAGGGGGTTTGCATTTTCCATTTCAGGGGAGGCTCCTGCCTTCCTTCTTTTCAAACCAAGACAGGAACTCATTCCATGTCCTGCAGCTCTTCCAGCAACCCAAGAGGATGAAAAATCAGCATGGCTGGGCCAGAGCTCAGCAGAGCCAAAGCCTGGAGGGTTCCTGGGTGAAAATCAGCTTTTATTTTATTTTTATTTTTTCCCTAATAAAGACCTGTTATTCCTATTCCCATACCTCTGCCTGAGAGCCCCTTAATTTCAAAATGACAATAATTCAGAGGGAGGGAGTTTGCATTTGCATTTCAAGGGAGGCTCCTGCATTCTTTAGCTGACACCTGGCTGTTCAAACCAAGACAGGAAATGAGGAGGAAAGATGGAAACCTGCTCCCAGCTGAACCCTGCAGGACACACACACACACACACACACACACACACACACACTCCAGGAGGATTAGACCTCAATTAAAGATTGTTCTCCACCTAAATGACCATGAGACCCACAGAGCTCCTGGCTGGGGAGGCAGGGATGCTGCAGGAGAGCAGAGCAGGGCTCTTACCCAGGTTGAGGCTGGAGGAGGATCCGTGTGAGGACAGGGAGGGAGGAGGAGTCTGCGAGTGCCCGGGGCCCTGGCTGGGCAGGGGCATCCCCACGGGCCCGGGCGAGGAGGAGAAGCCCAGGCCGTTGTAGAAGCTGTGGCCGATGGGGGTCAGGCTGCTCGAGGTCCTCTTGTACAGCTCACTGCTGCCCGTCAGAGAGTCCCGCCGCGAACCGCTGCCCGTGGTGGAGTTCGCCACTGCGGAAACCGGGAAAAATCAGAAAAATGGGGAAAATGGGAATATTGGGGAAATGGGGGAAATTGGAAAAATGGGGCAAAACAGGGGAAATGGGAAAATGGCGAAATGGGAAAAAGGGGAAAATGGAAAATGGGAAAATGGGGAAATGGGAAAAATGCAGAAAATGGGGAAAAATAGGGAAAATGGGGAAATGGGGAAAACAGGGGAAATGGGAAAAATGGGGAAATGGGAGAAACGGGGAAAATGGGAAATGGGGAAAATGTGAAAATGGAGGAAAGGGGAAAATGGGAAAATGGGGGGAAACGGGAAAAATGGGGAAACAGGAAAACGGGGAAAACAGGGGAAATGGGAAAATGGGGAAATGGGAAAAATGGGGAAAACGGTGGAAATGGGAAAAATGGGGAAAATGGGGAAAATGGGGAAAATGGTGGAAAATGGGAAAAACGGTGGAAATGGGAAAATGGGAGAAATGGGAAAACAGGGAAAATGGGGGGAAACAGGAAAAATGGGGAAAATGTGTAAAATGGGGGAAATGGGAAAACAAGGGAAGTGGGGAAATGGGGGAAATGGGAAAAATGGTGAAAATGAGAGATGCCACCAGCCCCAACACTGGAGAGCCACAGCTCCACTGCACTGGGCTGGTGCTTGGCAAAATCATCAAATATAGTCATTCAAACCAGTCAGAGTCATTAAAACCAGTTAAAATCATTAAAACCACGCTGTTAATGAGAAAACAATCAAACAAATTATCTGGGATCTTTTCTTTGCCTTCAGTGCCTTGGAGGATTTCCTGTGACACAGTACATGGAGAAACAGCTCCACAAATCCCTGAGAAGAAAGGTCAAAGGATAAAAATCTCTCTGAATGAAGGGAACCATGCTTTGGGGACACACCGAGACCTCTGGGGTCACACTGAGACCTTTGGGGACACATTGAGACCTTTGGGGACAAACTGAGCACTTGGGGATACTCTGAGCACTTTGGGGACATGGTGAACACTTGGGGACATGATGAGCACTTGGGGACAGGCTGAGCCATCTGGGGACAGACTGAGACCTTTGGGGACATGCTGAGCACTTAGGGACACACTGAGACCTTTGGGGATACCCTGAGCACTTGGAGACAAGCTGAGACCTCTGGGGACACACTGAGATCTCTGGGGACACACTGAGACCTTTGGGGACACATTGAGACCTTTGGGGACAAACTGAGCACTTGGGGACACTCTGAGCACTTTGGGGACATGATGAGCACTTAGGGACATGATGAGCACTTGGGGACAGGCTGAAACATCTGGGGACACACTGAGACCTCTGGGGACACGCCAAGACCTTTGGGGATACCCTGAGCACCTGGGGACATGCTGAGCACTTGGAGACAGGCTGAGACCTTTGGGGACACACTGAGACCTTGGGGACATGCCGAGACCTTTGGGGACACCCTGAGCACTTTGGGGACATGGTGAACACTTTGGGGACACCCTGAGCACTTTGGGAACACACCGAGCACTTTGGGGACATGGTGATCACTTTGGGGACACCCCGAGCACTTTGGGGACACCCTGAGCACTTTGGGGACATGGTGATCACTTTGGGGACACCCCGAGCACTTTGGGGACACCCTGAGCACTTTGGGGACACGCTGAGACCTTGGGGACATGCCGAGACCTTTGGGGACACCCTGAGCACTTTGGGGACATGGTGATCACTTTGGGGACACCCTGAGCACTTTGGGGACACGCTGAGCACTTGGGGACACCCTGAGCACTTTGGGGACATGCTGAGCACTTTGCTCTGGCCCTTCAGGAGAAGCCTGAGCTCCCCAGGGCTCCCTGTCCCACACTCCGGGATGGGGCAGCTCTGAACTCCCCATTCTGTTTGTCCAGAGCTCAGCCCCAGCCCGGGAGGTTTTCCCTGTGCTGGCTCAGAGCGAGCCCAGCCTGGGGCACTCCTCCCTGCAATCCCTGTGCTCACCTTGCAGCAGATGAGGAATCAGCTCCTGTGTGCCCCCAGCTTCATGGAGCTGGAAATCAGAATTCAATTTCACTCCTAACCCCCACGGTTTTTAAGAGCTGTCCCAACAGGCAAATACAAACTCTTTAAATGCACTGTCAACTTGCAGGGGGAAAAATCAATTTTGCATTAAAATCTTGTTTAATAAACAGTGAAATTGTTAACTGCAATGAACTGATCATTTTTGGTGAGTGCACACGGGCTCCAGAAGCAGCAGGATCAGAGTTTTATTCATTGATTGAGGGAAAACAACTTTGTGAATCTTGGCACTGAGCAAACCACTCATGGAATTCAATTAGTTAAATAAACTGAGGTGAGAGAAGCAAATGCTTTGTTTACCTGGAACCAAAATGGTTCCAATCCTCAAGGCTGGGTTAAAGAGAAATATTTAGAATAACATTTTATTGCAAACTGTTCCTCTGTGAGGTAACAGCCCCTCCCTGAGCCTGTTCTGATGGAGTCAAGTTGGAACCTGCCCCTCACTGATGAGAGCAGCAAAGTTCAGGACATAATTACTGCCCTGAGACTGAGCAATAATTAAAACAATTGTTCCACTTCAAAAAAACCACAAACCTAAGGGAAAAAAAAAAACTAAAAAACCAGAGACATCTCTGGATGGGTTTGATCTGAAAGGAACCTTGGTCTCCAGCTGCCCAACACCATCAAAGCATGGATGGGAGGTGTCTACAACCACAGAGTGATTCCTTTGGTGTGTGATGGAACAATTCCCAGAATAAAGCACAGAAACCACTTCAGATCAGCTTTTTTTAAGACATGAGGAGTTCCTCAGCCTTTACTCTGAGGAGAGAGGGGTTGACAACTCTGGAACCAATTCCTGTCAGCCCAGTACTCCACATGCAGGGAAAAACACTTCCAAGTTAATTACTCTGCTACTGCTAATTATCACCTACTAAAAGCATTTTGCCAAGAACTGCTGCAGATTTTAAAGCCTGAAGTGGTACCTAAAGGAAAATTCCCAGTTAGGTCAGGATGGATGAGGAGGGCTCAGCTCAGAGCACAAACTCCTGGAATCTGGGGTTCTCCTTGTGCTCCTTTCCCCCGGTGTGGGAATCCTTAAAATCAGAGGGGTTTGGGAAAGCTGCAAAAGTCAGGCCTAGAGACAGCAGAGCTGTGACTGGAGCTAAGCAGCAGCCATGAGATTGGTCAGCAGAAAAGTTCTATGAGAAGTAGAATGTAACAACAAATACAGCAATGGTCTGTGTATTAACACTTGTCCAGAATAATTCCCTAAGCTACAGAAAAGTTTATCTAGAGAGATATTAGGAAGTTCTAAGCTTAATAATGGAGCTCTGTGCACTGTGTTTTAAGGCTCACAAGCAGGTGAATTTGTATTTGAAATAAGCAAGCATGGTTTAACAGCGCTGCTGTTCGGTTCAGCAGCAAGGGCCACACAAGCCAAGGCACGTCCCATCCCCAATACTGGTGACCCCAATACAGAGGTGGGCAGAGCAGCCCTGTCCCGTTGCTGCTGTGCCCCAGCCCTGGCTGGCAGCGCTGGCACTGCCCCACTCTCACCTGCGGTGCCGAAGCCGCCCAGGGCCGAGCCCAGCGTGGCCCCCAGGGAGCTGCTGCTGCCGAAGCCCAGCGAGGTGTTGGCGGGCTGGGCCGAGCCCTGCGAGAACAGCGAGCTGCTCTGCGAGTTGCTGCTCAGGGAGTTGTTGCCGTAGAAGGAGCTGGAGGCCAGGTTGTTGGTGGGCTGCTGCTGGGGCTGGGGCTGCGGCTGCTGCGTGCCCAGGGGCCGGAAGGGGCCGTTGGTGGTCCCTGCCAGCCCCCCGGCTGCTCCGTTGGCCGACGCCGCGGCCGCCGCCACGGCTGTGGGACACAAAAACGGGAGAAAAATGGAAAAGCCACTGAGAAAATCCATTATCATCACAGTTCTGTGTCACAGACATCTTTTATGGAAAATTCTTTCCTTAGGATTTTTCCTCCTGAGAAGCTGAGAGGCCTCAGGAACAAAATGGAAACATTGATTATCTGCTGCTGTGGAATGCAACAGCTGCATCTGTGATTGGTCTCATGTGGTTGTTTCTAATTAATGGCCAATCACAGTCAGCTGGCTCGGACACAGTCCGAGCCACAAACCTTTGTTATCATTCCTTCCTATTCTATTCTTAGCCAGCCTTCTGATGAAATCCTTTCTTCTATTCTTTCAGTATAGTTTTAATGTATATGTATCATAAAATAATAAATCAGCCTTCTGAAACATGGAGTCAGATCCTCATCTCTTCCCTCATCCTAAGACCCCTGTGAATACCATCACAGTTCTGGATGTTAAAACTTAGCAGGTCGCTTTGAATTGCTATAGTTTTTTTCTTTCAGGACCAAACTCTGCATAAATCTCTGTTTATTTTATCTGAGCTGCCCACAGCCCTCAGACTCCAGCCATGCCCAGCTGTTCTTGCTGCTCTTGTGCTGTTGGAGCTGCACAGATCAAAACCAGGAATGGCTCCTTCTCTAAAGACCCAAGAGTCCAATCAGTGCAGCCTCACACTTGCAAGGGCCAGTTAAGAAACCCGAGTTTTGAAATAATTGAAATGATCCTTCAGCACATGAAACATGAACCTCAGTGCCAAGAACATCAAACCCAAGGACTTTTGGTTTTCAGCCAGTTCCAAAGTTAAAGAAAAAGCAAAATAAACAAGAGCTATGAGAAAACAATTAAAAGGCCCATTTCATAATCTGAGCCCAGTGCTAGCAGGGGCTGCTCACACCAACAGATTGAAAAATCCTTTTAAAAGCCTTGAACTCCCAAGGAACCCAAATAAATGACAAAGCAACTCATGGCAAAGGCCACTTTAAGTATGGTGGTGTCATGAAGCACAAATCCTGGGATGGCCTGGGTTGGAAAGGACCTTAAAACTCATCCTGTTCTGCCCCAGGGCCACCTCCCACTGTGCCAGGTGCTGCCAGCCCCAATGTCCAGCCTGGCCTTGGGCACTGCCAGGGCTCCAGGGGCAGCCACAGCTGCTCTGGCAATTCCAGCCCAGCCCCTGCCCACCCTGCCAGGGAACAATTCCCAATTGCCAAGATCCCATCCAGCCCTGCCCTCTGCCACTGGCAGCCATTCCCTGCCTCCTGTCCCTCCATCCTTGTCCCCAGTCCCTCTGCAGCTCTCCTGGAGCCCCTTCAGGCCCTGCAAGGGCTCTCAGCTCTCCCTGCAGCCACTGGGAATTCTGAAGGCTCAAGCAGGTAGGAAGTGCTGAGGACAAATTTAAATACCTGCCATGAAACTCTACAAAATCATTCAGGTTCCTGCTGCTGCCCCTCTCCGTGGCTCTCCGGAGGCTCAGCCCAAGTTGAGCACAGAGGATGTTTCTCAACAACAATCCCTGATGGATCTCAGTGAGGGCAAGTTTGTCATCACTGCCAGCGGAGCACGGAGGGGTGGGGACACAGCAGCCACTTGGAGGGACCTGAAGTCACCTGCCTGAACCATTGGGGGGACAGGACTCACCTGCCTGACCCAGGGAGGGGACAGGACTCACCTGCCTGAGCAGGTGGGACAGGATTCACCTGCCTGAGCAGGGGGGACAGGACTCACCTGCCTGAACCACTGGGGGGACATTACTCACCTGCCTGAGCAGGGGGGGACAGGACTCACTGCCTGAGCAGGAGGGGACAGGAGTCACCTGCCTGAGTATGGGGGGACAGGATTCACCTGCCTGAGCAGGGATGGACAGGACTCACCTGCCTGAGCAGGAGGGGACAGGACTCACCTGCCTGAGTATGGGGGGACAGGATTCACCTGCCTGAGCAGGGATGGACAAGACTCACCTGCCTGAGCAGGAGGGGACAGGACTCACCTGCCTGACCCAGGGAGGGGACAGGACTCACCTGCCTGAGCAGGAGGGGACAGGACTCACCTGCCTGAGCAGGAATGAACAGGACTCACCTGCCTGGGCTGCAGAGGAGCTGATGATGACAGGGGCAGGGGCCACCAGGCGCACGGGAGCCCCCAGGCCGTTCCTGGCCCCAGCATTGACCACCAGGGCTCCTGTTTGGTCATAGTAAGCAGCAGGAGCCAGCACTGGGTAACCTGCAGAGGCAAGCACAGGTGACAGGGCAGGTGACAAACACATCAGCCATGTCCAGGTAAGTGCAGTGCAAGAGGGTTTTTAAAGGAAAAGCTGAATGGAAAAAAAAAGCAAGAAGAGCCCTGCTTTCCCCAAGAATGTACACAATGTTACATTAAGAATTTCAGGTAGAAAAGACTTTTTGCCTCCTGAATCTTTTCTATTGCACTGTAACCAGTGCAAATTCGGCTAAAAAAGGGTTTAAAATACAAAAGCACCACTTCTGCTCCATGATATGTACAACATGTGCTGGGATTGCTCAGAGCTGGGGCTGCCTGGGTGCACCCACAGGGAACTTCTGTGTATTTTGGAAGGTTGGTACCATAAAAATATTCTTTAATGCATGTAAATCAACTCTCATAAATGTTGGCGATACACACAGCAGCAGACTGACAGAATACAGTGATTTAGGGACCTCATTAGGGAATTTACATTAAATGAAAACAATAAAATTAAATGCAGTGACTCTCTAAGGTGGGGGGACACTCAGAGAATGTTCCCTGGGAATATTTGCCTTGCAAATACAGGTACAAACATAGATCTGTAATTGTATATATGTGTGTATTTGTTTTGCAAATACAGCCCAAACAGCAGAGATTAAAGGAAATCTGCAGACTGCTGGAAATCTGCACAGTTCACTTTGTAATTTAATACTGCAACATTCTTCTTAAAAATAAAATAAAAAAAACTGAATTAACAATGACGTGACAGAGTCAGCAATGAGACCTGAAACCCAAATAATCCTTTTTTCCTTACATTTGACCAGCAGGACATATCTGCACATTATTCTAATGAGCTCAGGTTTGTGCTCTGCCATCACAATAATATCCTGAATAACTGAATTTCAGCAGCACTTTACCCCAAAGCCTCAGGGATTCAGCATCAGAATTCCTAGAGCAGCTCCTCCAATGAAGAGCCAGAAATGAGAACTAAACCCTGCTCCCTTTTATCCCTTTTCTTTCCCTCTTTTTAAGCCTCTTGGAAGAGCAATCATGGAAGGAAGCCCCTGTTAAGTCAAGCACCTGGCAAGGATGGAGAGCTGAGATGAATGAATAGGACTAAGAAACCTCTTAGGTTTAAAATACAGATCCCATAAGCTTGAAGCATCCACAGAAAAATCTGAGGGTGATTTTCCTCAGGAGCCATCAATTCTTGGAGTCCAATGCAGGCACAGGGAGATAACACAGCTGGCACCTGTGAGCCCTCAGTGCTGCCAGCTGGGGACACCCCCAACCCCAGAATGAACCCCCAAACCAAGACAAGCAGGCAGTGCTGGTGCCAGGCATGGGCAGCCCTGGGAGGTGCCATTTCCCAGCTGGCAGGGTTGGTACCTGGCATTCCTGCTGCCAGCCCCTGGCCGAAGGCGAGCGCGGAGTTGACGGCGGCGGCGGCCACCAGAGGATCTGTCTGCTGGCCCTGCTGGTTCTGGTTGGGAGTCAGGGGACGCTGGCTGGCTCCCCCACGGAGCACCTGCAGAGGACACAACAGCCACGGGGTTATTCTGGAGCCAGGAGACAGCCACTGTCACCAGGCAGCAGCAGGAGCAGCACCAGGGGGGGAACTTCTCTCCTTTGCTCTTAATTCACTTTTGTTCGCATTCAAAAAGGACCTGGAGGGGCTGGAGAGTGTCCAGGGAAGGGAATGGGGCTGGGAAGGGTCTGAGATCCAGGAGGGGCTGAGGGAGCTGGGAAGGGTCTGGAGAATCCCTGAGGGAGCTGGGAAGGGGCTGAGCCTGGAGCAAAGGAGGCTCAGGGGGCCCTTGTGGCTCTGCACAGCTCCTGCCAGGAGGGCACAGCCGGGGGGGTCGGGCTGTGCTCCAGGGAACAGGGACAGGAGCAGAGGGAACGGCCTCAGGCTGGGCCAGGGCAGGCTCAGGGTGGGCACCAGGGAAAATTCCTTCACTGAAGGATGCTCAGGCTTTGGCTGCCCAGGGAGTGGTGGAGTCCCCATCCCTGAAGTGTGTAAAACAAACACAGGGTGGTATCTGGAACAGGGGTCAGTGCTGGGTTAATGCTTGGACTCAATGATCTTCAGAGAGCTTCTCCCCAACCTTTCAACTCCCTGATCCCACCTCCCACACTGATCCTGTGCCAGAAGTGTGTACCAGCCACCTGCCCACCCCACCTAATGTCTGCTCCCTGTCACAGCCCCACTAAAAGCCCTCTGAGCAGAAACCTTACACAGCCCAGTTCAGGAGCTGGGGGCAGGTGACAGGAGGTGACCTGGGTGTCTCCAAGCCGCCAGTCCCTGTGGAGGGCACAGACCTGGTGACACAAGACTTAAACCACAGGAAATCATGACCAGAGCACCCACAGTGGGGTTTGCAGGGACAAGCTGCTGTGGTGGAGTCCCTCAGAAGGGACAATGGCAGAAGGGCCACCCTGCAATGACCTGGGCCAGGCCTGGTTTGGCAGAGCCTCGCTCAGAGCTGGTGCAGGAACCTGCAAGCTCAGCTTATGAAAGGAGCCAGCCCCGCGTCCCCAGCACATCCTGCTGCAGAGGTGACATCGTGGGTGCCACCTGCTGGAGTTATGAACAGGAAACACTGACTGTGCACACAGAGGCTGGGGATGGGGAGGATGCCCAGGCTCAGTGGCTGGGAGGTGCCCCCTGAGCCTGCCAGGGCCTGCACAGGAAGCTCCTGGAATGCTGGGGGACACAAGAGAGATGCTGGACTTTGGACCTGGTTAATGTAAGAGATTTGATAACAGGAAGCCTTGGCAAAAGCAAATGAACTTTGAAAATCAGACCTGGATTGCAAGAAGATTCAATCAGGTGGGTTTATCAGAAAAATAAAATCCCATTAAACTCAGCAAGCAAGAGATGTTGTTGTACGCATAAGGTTGTGTGTGTGATTTTAACCTTCACTGCAGTACACCTTTCTAGTCTCCCTAAAATAGTACCTAAGTGTTTGTATCCCACAATAAAATCAGATTCTGGTCACTGAGTCAGTCTGCCTGGCTCTCTCCATCACTGACAGGAACCCTCCAGCCCGGGAAATCTCTGGGAGCCAAGAATTCCAGGGGGTGCAGACTGCAGCACTGGAATGCTGGTGGGTTTATTAACACACTATTAAGATGTCACAAGGGTGACAAATCAAGTGTCCACACTCAGTGCTCCAGGTTCCCAAAGCCTCTGCCTCAGCACTTTTAATGCAAACAATCCCTGCTGCATCCCCTCAGAGCAAGGTTTGCATTCCAAACCCCGCTCCTGACCCCACTCACGCCTGCTCCACGGCCATAAAAGTAATGAAACATCCCATAAAGGCCACTGGCACTGAGATATTTTATTTTAATAGCCTCTCAGCTCATGCCTGCTGCATCTGTAAAGGCCTCAGAACACCTCCTGACACTGGGGTTTGGTTTTCAAAGGGCTTTCAGCCTCTGAGCTGAGAAATAAAGAGCCAGTTGTTCCTTATTCTGCCATAACCAAGGATGAGACAGGAGGGCTGCTGAGGGGACTGAAGCCCAGCTCTGGCTCCTGGTGATTCCCCTACACACCAACAGCACCAGGGTTTGCTGCTGCACAGCTCAGGCCACTGCCAGCCTGACCCACTGGTGCTCCCCAGAGCTCTGACAATAATTCACCACCACCCATGTTCATGTGCCACTGTCCACGGGCATGATGGATAAATCAAATTACAAATGTACAGATGGCTCCTGTTCCCTTGTCTTTAGGAGAGCCCAAAGGATTTTCTCCTCATTTAAAACTACCCAGAGCTGAGGTCAGGATCAGTGATGGAAAACATCAGGGTTTTGACTGGCTGCAGCTGTGCCAGGGGTTGGGTTTTCCACAGAATCAGCTGGGCTGGGAAAGACCTTTGAGATCACCAAGTCCAACCTGTGAGCTGCCACCACCCTGTCACCCAGACCATGGCACCGAGGGACAAAGTGACACCCAGGCTCTCCTTAAACACCTCCAGGCACAGGGACTCCACTCCAGTGGGCAACCCCTTACACTGACCCAACAGCCTTCCTGAGAGGAAATTCTCCCTGATGCTGCTCCCCAGAGGGAATGGGCATGGGCATTGGAACAGGCATGGGAATGGGCACGGGAATGGGCACGGGAATGGGCATGGGAATAGGCATGGGAATGGGCATTGGAATGGGCATTGGAATGGGCATGGCAATGGGAATAGGCATGGGAATGGAAATGGGCACAGGAATGGGGGCATGGGAATGGGCATGGCAATGGAAATGGGCACAGGAATGGGTGTAGGAATGGGCATGGGAATGCAAATAGCCATGGAAAGGGCCACCGGAACGGGAATGGGCATGGGAATGGGCACAAGAATGGGGCCATGGGAATGGGCATGGGAATGGAAAGGGGCACAGGAATGGGCACGGGAATGAGAATGCGAATGGGGGCATGGGAATGGGCATGGACATGGGAATGGAATGGGCAGGGGAATGGGCATAGACATGGGAATGGGCATGGGGGCATGGGAAGGGGCATGGATGGCCCAGAGGCTGCAGAGAGAGTTCCCAGGGATGGAGAGTGCCCCCAGGGATGCCCAGGCTGGCATTGCTGGGGCTCTGTGCAGGGCCAGGAGTTGCAATCTCCCCTCCCTGGGGGTCATTCCCCAGCCAGAGCCCCCAGGTGCCCCTGCCCAGGAGGTGCCAGCCTTACCTGCTGCTGGCCCTGCTGTGTCTGCTGCGTGCTCTGCTGGCTGGCCGAGTTGGTGGCGGCGGCGGCGGCGGCCGCCTGCTGCTGGAAGAGGCTGGCAGGATAAACTCCCCAGGGAGTGACTCCATAGTACTGGTGAGGCACCACAGCTGGACCTGGAACACAGCAGGGCAGGGTGAGTGCCTGGGGGGGCGAGGGGCACCCCAAAACCACTGCTCATCGTGCCTGGATTGATGGGATCTGCGTGAAACCCTCTGCAAACACAGAGGGATTTGGCACTTGGGGCACACATTTTATAAAGTTTCAAGTCAGAGCTGGAATTTCATCACTGCACCAGGTCACACTCTGCCAGCAGTGATTCCTTGTTTTTATTGGTGTGCCCTGATTTTACAGAGAAGGAACAAAAATCTCCAATCCCCACAGAGGAACCTTGTTTGAAGCACAGAGATAACTTCTCATCCCAGCTGACATTCACAGCTCACTGCCATCCCCCTTCAGCCCCTCAATTACCAAACCCTCTTCACAGCTGGAGTGCATCAACCCTCAAGTATTAAAATGCTTTTTCCAGCCCTGCTTTGCATTTGCAAATCTCCCCTAAAAGAGGCTGCACCATCCTGTCCTTTCCCACATTCCCTCCTCAAACTTCACATCCCCTCCTCAAACTTAAGAGGCTTAAAAAATAATAATAATAACCCTGGAGAGCAGCAGGAAAAGCCTCACTTTTGAAGATTCCTTGTGTTTATCAGGTCTCAGGACAGCAGAGAAATTTGGAGGTACCAGAATGGCAGCCTCTCTCCTTAAATAATCCCAGTTAGAATAATGCTGAGGAAGCTCTCAGTGCTGGAGGGAGGAGCCCTTCCCACCCAATAACATGGATGGGAATCCAATAATATTCTTTAATATTTTTTTTATTTATTTATTTATTTATTTATTTATTTTAATATTTATTATTTATTTATATTTATATAAATAAATATAATTAATATAAATAATATTAATATAAATAGATAATAAATAATAAATAATATTTATATAAATAAATATATTTATATTTATTATTTATTTTTATTTATTTTAATATTTTTAATATGACCGTTTGATATCTTTAGGAAAGGTCAGCAGAAAAGCAGAAGTGTTCCCTTTGATTCCCAAATACATCCCCATTCCAAGGCTGCCTCCCCACAGCAGGAATAGCTCAGGCAGAGCCAGAGTCAGGTGTGACACTGGAATAAACAAATCTTTAGAGAACCTTGGTCATGTCTGGAGTAAAACCAGGATTTTTTCTTTTTGAAGAGACACTTGGGTTCTGCCAAATCTGTGACTCCATGGAAAATGAGGGATGACACAAAAAGGGAGGTGAAAGCAGTGCTCAGTGTCAGCCTGGCTGTGACAATGGGGGAAAATCCTGCAAGTCCTTTTCCTTTTGGTTTTTGTTCCTTTCTTTTTGATTTTTACAGTACCAGGCTCAGCTGAATCCTGCAGGATGTCAAGGAGCTGGATGAGCTCCTGCTCCCACATCCACACTTCAGAACATATTAAATTCCTATTTCAAACATGTAAGAGTTGCTCTCATTATATTATTCTGGTTTTAACTACTGTGCTTTCCCCAGATTGAGGCCTGAGGTGCCCAGCTCTGTGCACAGCAGGGAGGTGCTGCCTAATTCCAGGCAGATGCTGAACACCTGGATTTGTATCTCACCCCAAAGCCCATCCTTGCTGGATTTACAGAATCAGAGAGGCTGATCTGCCTCTCCTACTCAGATCTGGAGCAGCAACCCCTCATTTCTTACCTTCCACCCTGGAAATTCATGAGCAGTGCCAGCTAAAATGGAGAAAAACCTGCAGCAAATGAGCAGTGCCAGGAAGGTGGTGCCTGTGGTGCCTCAGCAGGCACAGACAGGCAGGCAGGGAGTGATTTTAACCAGTTTATGATCACTGAAAGCACATCAGACCCCAACTGCCAGGGTTCTCCTGCACCCAACAAGGCAAGAGCAGCAACTGCTCCCTTCTAATGCAAGTCATTAACCTGTGTTTGCCCTCAGGCTGCTGCAATCCCTCCATCTGGGCAAAATTTGGGCATCTCTCTGGGATATATTAGTCTCAGCTCTAATTATCAACCAAGCACAGCCTAGATGGGCTTTTCTCCTAGGCAGAGGCTGCTGCCAAAGCCTTGGGTGCACAAAAGCAGAGCAGACTTTGAAGTTTGCAGCAGCTGGGTTTGAAAGGGCTGCGGGTCTGGCTCAGCTGCTCCAGCACAGCAGAAGGCTCATTATTGAACAGGGTTCTCAGTGAGGGCAAGTGTGGCATCACTGCCAGACCCAGCAGTGCCCACAGCTGCTCCCCCTCCAGGAGATGCTGCTCCTGCTCTCCTCAGAGCTGGGCATTCCTGGGGAAAGAAAAATTCCAGCACCTCTGGAGGAGAATATTGCCCATGCTGTGTCACACACAGAGCTGCTCCTGGCAGGGAACAGCAGCAAATCCAGCTGGGAATGTGCTCAGAACATCACTGAGATGTGGGAGAGCACTCAGGGGCTGTGCTTCCACCCCAGCCTGCCCAGCCCAGCCTCTCCTGCAGGGCAGCCAGGCTGGGACAGCAAATCCAGCTGCCCCAGGAGCCCAGAGAGGCTGCAGCAGCAACCCCAGGGGTCTGTGGGGTGATCCCCTGGAATTCCCAGTGATTGTGGGGTGATCCCAGTGATCTGTGGGGTGATCCTGTGGAATTCCCTCTGATCTGTGGGGTGATCCTGTGGAATTCCCAGTGATCTGTGGGGTGATCCCAGTGGAACTCCCACTGATCCATGGGGTGATCCTGTGGAATTCCCAATAGTTTGTGGGGTGATCCTGTGGAACCCCCAGCATGGCACCACAGGGTGCAGTTCTCAGGGATGCCAGTGAGCAGCTGAGCTCAGGTGCTGCCCAGCCCTGCCCAGGCTGGCACTGCTCAGCACCCAGCACAGACCCAGCTGCAGGGGCTCCCAAATGCCAGTCCTGGCAGGGTGTGCCCAACCCACACCTGCTCCAGCTCAGCACCAAGGGCCTGGTCCTTCCACCCAGGCTGGAAAACCCCAGAATGTGCAGTGGCAGCCTCTGCTGTTCCTGCATCCAGGTTATCCCAGCATTCACCCACCTCCCCACAAAGAACAGGAACTCTTTGACTTCACCTCAGAGGGAATCATTTCCAACCCCCAAGGCTGAAAACCCCAGAGCCTGCTGTGGGGTTTTCTGCTTTTCCAGGTCACCCCAGCATTCATCCCCCTCCCCACAAAGAAGAGGCACTCTTTGCTACCCTGAACACTTCACCTCAAAGGGAATCATTTCCTACCCCCAAGGCTGAAAACCTCAGCTGTGGCAGCCTCTGCTTTTCCTGTATCCAGGTTATCCCAGCATTCATCCATCTCCCCACAAAGAACAGGAGCTCTTTGACTTCACCTCAGAGGGAATCATTTCCTACCCCCATGGCTGAAAACCCCAGAATGTGCAGTGGCAGCCTCTGCTTTTCCTGTATCCAGGTCACCCCAGCATTCATCCCCCTCCCCACAAAGAACAGGAACACTTTTCTACCCTGAACACCTCAAAGGGAATCATTTCCTACCCCCAAGGCTGAAAACCTCAGCTGTGGGAGCCTCTGCTTTTCCTGTATCCACATTATCCCAGCATTCACCCACCTCCCCAAAAAGAACAGGAACACTTTTCTACCTGCAACACTCCACCCCAGAGGGAACCATTTCCCAACTGGCCTAAAAAAAGGCAAGTTTTCATTTTTTTGAGTGACATCTTTCTCAAATGATGGAAGGCAATTCAAAGGCAGCAGTATCTTCCCCACAGTTTAAAATCTAAATGAGGGGTTTTTTTTTAGGAAGTTCTTCCCTCTGCATTCAAATTTGTTCTTTAAAATGCTGCTATTGTTGGGAAGAGAAGAGCATTATCCTAGAGCTGCCAGTCTCACAATCATGACAAACCTGCCATAATGGCAGAACTTTAATTGACAGATTATCTCTGCCATAAAACACACACCAAAGTCTCCTCTCTGCTCTGAGAGGAACTGTGAGCAATAAACTCCAAACTCATTTCTTCCACCTCAGAAGCTCCTCCAAGTCCTCTCAATTTAACACTCCCAGGCACATCAAGGAGGCTTTTTGGCTTTGTATAAACATTTAAATTGTCTCCTGTTCCTCCAGTGCTGCTCTCAGTCATGACAGGAAAAAAGGGTTCTCAAACCTGCTCAGGCCTACACAGGAAAGATGCTTTTCTGAAATAAACATCAACATGAAGTTTATCTTGTCATTTCTAGGGTCCAAAGCCTGATGAGAGGGTTAAAATAACTCCTATTTCTCAGTGGTGTAACACTATAAATACACCCAGCACATCACACACTGTTTGGTTTCTTTCAAGAGTCATAAATTTAGAATTACTCAAGTAGAGGCCCTGATGCCAAGTTTGGGATGCTTTAGGTATTCCTGGGGTTATTTCCAGTTCAAATGTCCAAAACCTGAGTTAAGCACAGCCTAGGTGGGGTCTTCTCCTGGTCAGAGGCTGCAAAAGCTCAGGCAGCTCAGCTTCAGTAGAGCTGAGAAAAGAGAAAAACACTGTGGCCAACACTTGTTATTTCCTGGAAACGTGGCCCAGTTCCATGTGGTCTTTCTATGAAATCCAGCTGCTGACCTGCTGCTCCCCTGCTGCCCAGAAAGGAGCTCTGGAGGCCCTGAGGTGATGCACAAAGGCCAAGCAGGAGCCTCTGTACAGGAATCATTCACAAATCTCCTCCTCTGCCTGGAACAGAGCCCTGCAGCTCCTCCTGACTGAACTCCCTGTGGCCCTGGGCAGCAGCAGCTCAGCTCACTGACCATCCCAGAGGGTCAGCAGCACTGTCCCTGTGCCCTGCCCTGGCTCTGTCCCAGTGTCACCCCTGCCAAGGCCTGCTGCTGCCTCCACCCAAGCTCCCCATGGCATTGCACAATCCCAGCAGGCAGCTCCCAGCAGCCCAGGCCAAAGCCCAGGTTACAACCCAAACTCTTCACACACACCTGCATGATCCACTAAAACCCCACCCCAGTGGGCAGCACTGGCTGAATTCCCACTTCAGAGCTGACCCCACAATGGCCTCAAAGCTGAAAAGCTCAGCAGGGGTTTGGGGAGAGCTGGAGCAAAGCTGTGTCCCAAACCACAGAGAGCCACATGCACACACAGCCCAGCTCTGAGGGTTTGATCTGGGACAAGCCACCCAAACCCAGAGGACTGAAGGGAGTGTACAAGCTGTAAGTGGGGTGTGGCAGCAGTGAGAGCCCCCACAAACACCCCACTCCAAGCAGAGCAGAGCTCATTTGCAGCACACAACATTCCCTCTGCCCTGCTCAAGGAAAGGCAGGCATGGTTAGAAAAATCCTCCTCTAAAAGCACACTCTTCCTTTAAAAATCCTCTCTTAAAATCATGTTCTTCCTTTAAAAATCCTGTCCTAAAAGCACATTCTTCCTTTAAAAATCCTCTCTTAAAATCATGTTCTTCCTTCAAAAATCCTGTCCTAAAAGCACACTCTGCCTTTAAAAATCCTCTCTTAAAATCACGTTCTTCTTTTAAAAATCCTTCTCTAAAAGCACATTCTTCCTTTAAAAATCCTCTCTTAAAATCATGTTCTTCCTTTAAAAATCCTCTCCTAAAAGCACACTCTGCCTTTAAAAATCCTCTCTTAAAATCATGTTCTTCCTTTAAAAATCCTCTCCTAAAATCATGTTCTTCCTTTAAAACTCCTTTCCTGAAACCATTTTCTTCCTCTAAAAATCCCCTCCTAAAATCATGTTTCTCCTTTGAAAATCCTCTCCTACAAGCACATTCCTGCTTTGTCCCCAGTGCTTGGGCAAGAGCTTTCTGTCAGCCCCAGCAGCAGCTCCATGCCCACCACAGTTCCTGACAAGCTGTGGCACAGAGCTGGCACCTCCAGAACCACCAGCTCTGGCTGTGACAGCTGGCAGGAATCTGGGAACTGATACATGAATGGCTGGAGGAAGATCCTGCAGAAAGAGCAGAGGTTCCATCTTTGCTGCCATCTGCAAAAGGGACAGTCCCAGTGTGAGCCCCAGCAGATCTGGATGTGTTCAGCTCCTGGGAAGTGGAAATTCCCAGCAGAATTTCAGGGAAGAGTTATTTGCAGGGTGCACCACCAGCTGAACAGAAAGGAGACACAACTTTCCTGGCAGGAAACACATCCTGCATCTTTCCAGCCTTCCAGAAATTTGTTTTCAGAGGATTTCCCTGCTACTGTCAGTCACTAAAACACCCAAAAAATGGAGCAGTATTTGTGTCTGTTCCCTTCCCATTTGCTCTGGGAGCCCCAGCAGATCTGGATGTGTTCACCTCCTGGGAAGTGGAAATTCCCAGCAGAGTTTCAGGGAAGAGCTCCTTTGCAGGATGCACCACAAGCTGAACAGAAAGGAGACACAACTTTCCTAGCAGGAAACACATCCTGCATCTTTCCAGCCTTCCAGAAATTTGTTTTCAGAGGTTTTCCCTGCTGGGTTAGTTCCAGAGGTTTTCCCTGCTACTGTCAGTCACCAAACCACCCCAAAACCAGAGCAGTATTTGTGTCTGATCCCTTCCCATTTGCTCTGGGAGCCTTGAACAAAAACCATCCCACTTCATCTCCAGTTTTAACAACAAATTGTGGTTTTACTCACAGCCACACCATTCTAGCAACTGTCCCAGCCCAGGATGCTGCTGTCTGCCCTGCAGAGCCCAGGCTGCAGGGCAGGGAGGTTGGCAGGGCAGAGGGGGCTCTCACCTAGCGTGGCAGCAGCCGCCAGCCCGGCCGCGTACGGATCCGTCCCCGGAGGCGCCGCGCTGATGATGTAGGGGTTGGGAACGAAGGCAGCAGGAGCTAAACCTGCTGAAAACATTCCTGTCAGTGCAAACAAACTCAACGGGACTGCAGCCCCACCACAACCCCCCCGTGCTGCCTGGACAACACCAAACTCGGGCTGGTTTCGTGGTTTGAAGCTTTTTGTGTGTGGTTTTCTATAGGGAGTGACAACCAGTGAGTGCTGATGGGGAGAGGAGAGATCTGGCATTGAAAAAATCCCAATTCCAAGGATTCAATGCTCCTTAAGAGGTAAAATCCTTTCTATCCAACAGCTCAGGTGCTTCTGGAGGGCAGACAGACCCTGTCCAGGACCCTGGAGCTTGGTACTACTCTGTATTTCCTACAGTGAGTAAATCAGGACCCAAACCACCCCATCCTCAGCTCTGTGCCCACCACAGCATCCCAGCATTCCAGCTGTCAGTCTGGAAAGGGCTCAGAGAGGAAAAACAGTTTAATCATTAGAGAAAGGCCAGGTGGGCGGGAGAGGGGTGTGCAGGGGAGGTGAAGGTGAAGGGGAGGAAGGTAAAAATTGAATAATTTCAATCCCTTAACTGCACTGAGCACACAAGGGCACAGCACAGAGCATGGAGAGCCCCAGTACATTTATACTGGGGTTTTGGGCAGGAAAAACTACCACAAATTGCTTAATGTGCTAAAAAATTAATGCGTTGTTTTCCTGGGTTTCTACATGATTAAGAGCTTTATTCCCAGTTAATATAATATATTTAATATATATATATATGCACGTATTTTACGAATAATTTTTATTAATATCAATCACATGTTTGCATAAATTACATTTTTAACTCATAAGAGCCCTGGCAGTACATTCAGCTGATATTAAATTGTGCATTTCCCCTCACTTCACTGTGCTGTCACCCTGATTTATGCTTCACTCAGACTTCCAAAGCCTCTCCAGACTGACCAGCACCCTCAGGAGGGTGAGAGTGTCAGTCCTGCCACACAGGAACTCCTTTAAACGGCTTCCCAAGTGTGCAAGAGACACCCACAAGCAAAACTGTAAAAATGTACTTCTGCTCATGCACTGATTATCAGCTGTAAATTACACTTTGAACCCTCCCAATCTTTTTCCCCTGGAGTTTCCCCGTGGATCAGGAGCAGGCTGGGGAGGGGCAGACTCACCTATGTGTGGCTGGTGGGCAGCAGCCAGGGCGTACTGCTGCTGCTGGGCTGCTGTCAGCTGCTGCACTGCCAGTGCATTGGGCCTCTGGAACAGCTGTGGGGAGAGCACAAACAGCCCTTAAAGTGGGTAAAAACAGCCCTGAAAACAGGTACAAACAGCCCTTAAAGTGGGTAAAAACAGCCCTGAAAACAGGTACAAACAGCCCCTAAAGTGGGTAAAAACAGCCCTGAAAACAGGAACAAACAGCCCTAAAAGTGGGCACAAACAGCCCTGAAAACAGGTACAAACAGCCCTGAAACCAGGAACAAACAGCCCTAAAAGTGGGCACAAACAGCCCTGAAAACAGGTACAAACAGCCCTGAAACCAGGAACAAACAGCCCTAAAAGTGGGCACAACCAGACCTGAAATCAGGCACAAACAGCCCTGAAACCAGGAACAAACAGCCCTGAAATTGGGCACAAACAGCCCTAAAAGTGGGCACAAACAGCCCTGAAAATGAGCAAAAAATGCCCTTAAACTGGGCACAAACGGCCCTGAAACCAGGCATAAACAGCCCTGAAACCAGGCAACAACAGCCCTGAAATTGGGCACAAACAGCACTAAAAGTGGGTACAAACAGTCCTGAAACCAGGTACAAACAGCCCTGAAATTGGGCACAAACAGTGTCCTTAAATCAGGCACAAAACACAAACAATGCCCTTAAACTGGGCACAAATACACAAACACCCCATAAATCAGGCCCAAACTCCCTTAAATCAGGCCCAAACACACCAACACTGCTGAACTGGGGCACAAAAAGCAGCAACTCCTTTCTTTTCCAGCAATCCCTTCCCACCACATCTCCTTTAACCCCACAGATTCTCCACTCCACACCTCCCAAGGACCTGAACTCCTGTGGAATCAATCCCTGTGTTACCCACCTGACAAACCCCACACCTGGGCAGCACAGCCAGCCCCAGCCCCAGCCCAGCTTTCCCCAAAGGATTGATCCCAGCTCAGCCTGGGGGTCCCCAGGAGCACTCCCAGCTGTTGGCAGTGCCACCAGTGCCACCAGTGTGCCCTCCCAGCTTGGCTCAAGTGGGAAATGGGATGGAAAGGGGATGGCCAAGGGATGCAGAGCCAGGTTTGGGACACCCAAAATGCCTTTAGAGCCAGAGAGGGGACACAGCCCAGGATCACAAACCCCAGACCAAACACTACCTGCTCACTGCTCAAGGTTATTGAGAATTTATTCCTCACTAAATAAAAATAATAGGATTCCCTTCAAGTATTTTTGCTGAGGGTTTCGGGTTTATTTTTCCTTTCTTCAGGGCCTTACTAAAAGTTTCCTTCCCAGCTTCTTTTACCTCTCCCTAAAGGAAATCCCTGAATTCACCCATCTTCAGCTCTAATTAAAACATTTAAGGACACACCAGCTGAATATCTCCTCTGAAATTATTCAGCATGTCCATCCCCCCTCACTTCCAGAGATCATTTCTGAGGTGGGAATGACTTCATAAAGCCCTGTGAGAAATGTTTTTTCCCTCCACTCCCTCAGAACTGACTTGGATGCCCAATGCCTACAATTTTCACACCTATTATCCTGCCCTCCTTTTAGACAAGTGAACTGCTGGCAGACACAGCAATAATTCTGCCCAAATTTTTGGCAGAAACCCACAACCATCAAGAAGAAGCCCAGAAACATCAAGAAAACTCTATTACTTATTTTATTTAGAGGCAAAAATTGGCAGTGGTTCTCCTGAGAGCAGGGCGAGCAAAGCTGTGTGAGAAAATCCACTTTTATTTTTGTCTTTTTACAAGTTCAGGTGGAGAAAACACATCTGAGGGATCAGCACTGGGTTTATGAGGTGGAAATGCAGCAGTTGGGGCAGCCAGAATTAACCTGCTGAGTGCCAAACCTCCCCCTCACAACGGCTTTGTTTGCTCATCCCTCAGGGCTATCAGAACGTTCCTTGTGCAGGAAAATATCTGATCTACAGTTCCTTTATTGCCTCCTGGGCCATAAAACACCCTGAGCAGTCTGGATGCACAACACACCTGCTTTTCCTGCCCTTTTTGTTGTTTTAAGGTGCCATTTGTGGGCACACAAAGCTGGGGGGCAGATCTGCTCAGGTGCCACCTCTGCTCTGGTCACCAGGAGCTTGGGCAAAGCTCCACTGACATCCTGGAACACAAACCCTGAGAGTGAGGAACCCCTGAGGGAGCTGGGGGTGCTCAGCCTGGACAAAAGGAGCCTCAGGGCTGCCCCCATCACTCTCTGCAGCTCCTGAAAGGTGCCTGTGCTCAGCTGGGGCTGGGCTCTGTCTGCAGGCACTGACACAACCAGAGCACACAGCCTCGAGCTGCCCCAAGGGAAATACAGGGTGGATATCAGGAAAAGGATTTTTACAGAAAGGGTGATAAAGTTCTGGAATGTTCTGCCCGGGGAGGTGGTGCAGTCCCCATCCCTGGGGGTGTTTAACAAAGCCTGGATGTGGCACTGGGTGCCAGGGTTGAGTTGAGGTGTTGGGGCTGGGTTGGACTCAATGGTCTGGAAGGTCTCTTCCAACCCAGTGATTCTGGGAATTCTGGGAATTCTGTGAACATCCCTGAGTGCAAAACACCAAGGAGATCATGGACAACAGGAGCTGCAGAACATGGAATGAGGGGCAGTGGCTCTGTGGGAGTGCCCAGTAACATTTTACTGATCAGCAAATATGGGGAAAATCCCTATAAATCCTCTAAACGGCTTCTCCTGAAGTGTGGGCTCCTCTGCAGCATCCTCAGGTTGGAATCTGCTGTACCAGCTCAGCAATTTCAACTTTTTAGCTTTCTTCAGCTGCACAATTTCACCAAACCCTTGAGTTCTCACATGCTTTTCCAGCCTGCTGACGTGGATTCCATCACAGTGAAGCAGAGAGGAAATGGCTGCATTATTATTTCCTTGTCTTGAGGGCACAAAATGCATTTTTCTCCCTAAAAACACTTCTGCTCATTTTACACACGTGAGGACTTCCACACTTCCCAAATGCAGCTCAATGAACCACCTGGGAATCAGAAAAACTGGGAGAAAGGAATCCACACCCACTCAGAGCCTCAGTACATCACCATCAATATTTCACCTGCTGCTCTTGGCTCTTTTTGTTGTCTGCCTGCTCTGGGGCCTCATCTAGTCCCTGTAAAATTTGACTTCCAGACATAAAAGGGCTGCAAGAAAGCTGGAGAGGGAATTTTTACAGCACAGGACAAATGGGAATGGCCTTAAACTAAGAGTGCAGGGATTTAGATGAGATCTTGGGAAGGAACTGCTCCCTGGCAGGGTGGGCAGGGGCTGGGATGGAATTCCCAGAGCAGCTGGGGCTGCCCCTGGACCCTGTCAGTGCCCAAGGCCAGGCTGGAACAGCCTGGGACAGAGGAAGGTGTTCCTGCCATGGCAGGGGTTGGAATTGGATGAGTTTTGAAGTCCTTTCCCACCCAAACCATTCCAGGATTCTGTGACCTCTCCCCTTTAATTCACAGCCTTGCTCAGCTCCCTCAGAAGAAACTCAGCCCAGCTGCACATTTCACCCTGCAGCCTGTCCAAGGAAGCAGAGCCAAGAAAAACCATCCCCAGGGCAGCCTCTGCTGGGGCAGAGCACCAGGGGAGCTCTGGGAATCACCAACTCCAGGTGTCTCTGGGAATCACCAACTCCAGGTGTCTCTGGGAATCACCAACTCCAGGTGTCTCTGGGAATCACCAGCTCCAGGTATCTCTGGGAATCATCAGCTCCAGGTATCTCTGGGAATCACCAGCTCCAGGTATCTCTGGGAATCATCAGCTCCAGGTATTCAGGGAGCTGCTGAAGCCTTGCTGGGCTGTGTCCATCTGCTGAGAGCACAGCCCCACACTCCAAACCCAGAGCTCAGTGCTCAAAGGTGGCACTGGGAGCAGAAAAAGGACAGGAACCTCTGCACTGGAATATTAACCTGAACTGACAAAGACAGCAGGAAAGGGCACCTGGGGTGTTTCAGGCTGCTGGAAAATGCATTTGGAGTGCAAAGCTACAAAGGCCTGACACTGATCTGGAGGAGTTCAGGGAGATCATCCAACATTTCAAGTGAGGCTGTTCCCTGTCAGACAAATGAAGGATGATTTCCAGCACGTGGAGGAGCTCACTGAGGGACTTCCAAGGGAGCAGAACCCCAGAGTTAGGGGAATTCTGGAAGATCAGATTTCCCTCAGCAATATCAACATTTGAGATCCCTAATCAGATCAGACGTGGGTCAAACCTTCCTCCTCCTCACACTGCCTGCAGCTGTGCTCACCTGTAATCCCCTCCAAGGATGGGACAAATCCCCACAGCCCCAAAAGGAACTTTCAGGGATGATCCCTTGTTCAGGACAGATTTCCTGTTGCCAACACAATGGCAGAAGTCAGATTGCTTTCATGCAGGCTGAGAGAGGCAGTGGGCAGCAGGGACCCCTGGATCTGGGGATCAGGAACTAAGGGAATGGGCACAAACCCCTGGATTTACACAAACCTGCCCTGGGAGGGCACATCTGCCTGGGGAGTGATTCCTGATCTTTACTACAGCACCTCAGGCTGACTGGAGGCTCTGTTTGCACTCACTGCAGGTGGAAGCTGCAGCAAGGGTGAAAATTGATAATAACAGATTTGTCTGACAGCCCAGCAGGGCCTGGGTGGGACCAAGGGGCAGCAGCTGTGACCCCACTGCTGCCCCAAAATCAGGGAGAGATCAGAGGGGATTTGGGCTTCACAACACAAAAATGGAGCTCAGAAGGGTCTGGAGCCCCAGGAGGGGCTGAGGGAGCTGGGCAGGGGCTGAGCCTGGAGCAAAGGAGGCTCAGGGGGCCCTTGTGGCTCTGCACAGCTCCTGCCAGGAGGGCACAGCCGGGGGGGTCGGGCTGTGCTCCAGGGAACAGGGACAGGAGCAGAGGGAACGGCCTCAGGCTGGGCCAGGGCAGGCTCAGGGTGGGCACAGCAGCAATTTCCCCATGGAAAGGGGGCTCAGGCCTTGGCAGGGGCTGCCCAGGGAGCTTTGCAGTGCCCAGCCCTGGAGGGGTCCCAGCAATTCCTGGAGGTGGCACTCAGAGCTCTGGGCTGGGGACAAGGTGGGATCAGCTGGGACTCGATGTCCTTGGAGCTCTTTTCCCACCTCATCTCTGCCATCCTGAGCACCAGAATCCCAAAGGCTTTTCCCACAAGGGAATATCCATCCAATGCAGCCCCAGCAGCAGAGGTGTCCCTGCCCCAGCCCCTTCTGGCAGGGAACATTTCCTGTTCCCCCACAGCTCCAAACCCCTCACACCAACAACAGAAAAGGATCCCTAAAAGTCCTTAAAGTCCGATTTTTGCATATTGGGGGAAAATTTCTGCATGGACAGGGTGCTCAGGGATTGGCAGGGGCTGCCCAGGGAGGTTTGCAGTGCCCATCCCTCGAGGTGCCCAGGAATTCCTGGATGTGGCACTCAGAGCTCTGGGCTGGGGACAGGTGGGCATTGGGCAGAGCTGGGATTTGATGCTCTGGGAGAGTTTTCCAGGCTCAGTGATTCCCTGATTCCCAGAGAGGTGGTGACACAGAGGTGACATCAGCTCCACATGGACAGTGCCCATCCACTCGATATGAAATAAAAAATGCAAACCCAGCCTGAAATCCTCACTGCATCTCCCCCAAAACAGGGACCCTGCCCTGCTCTGCCTCCCTTTGGCAGGGTGTATTTCCACCAGTGAGGTGCCAGACGTGCCAAATTTGAAATCCTCATTTTTAAAGGCTGAAGGAAACAAATAAAAACTCCTCAAACTTGTAAATGAGCCTTCACTTAAATAGAAAACCCTGACAAAATTCAAATTCCAGGCTTCCCAGTTGTGCTGTTCCAGTCCCATCTCTAATTCTTCTCCAGAAGCAGCTCACTTGTGGAGCCCTCATGCTTTAAAAAACACGCAACTTTCCTGGTTTAGAAGCAATTCTGGCATCCCAGGCATTACACCAGAGCAAGACAAAGACTTGGAACTATCTGGTATTTTTTTCTTTTTTGAACTCTACAGCAGTTATTTAGTTTAATCATTAAATTTTCCATCATTAACCTCCCAAAGATGCTGTAGAACAGAGCAGCCAGTTGAGCTCCAACCCAGATATTTACATTGCTTTTAAGGCTGTGATAACTCAGCACAAACTTGGCACTGCTTTCCCTCACTCCAGAGTGCCAGAGGCTCTTCTGCTAAAAAAATCAGATATTTCAGGGAAGCCAGGGAGAGTTATATATCCCTGCAATCAGCTCCAACAAAGGATTCCCTTCTCTCTGGGGGATATCAGACTCACAAAGGGAGAGCAATAAAGTTTCCAATCATTACCCAAACGAGCAGGAACAGGAGCAGAGCAGGAGTCGATTGCTGGAGCCAGGCCCAGCATTCAGCAGGAGCCAAGGGAGTCTGGGCTTGTGTGGGAGAAAGGTCAAACAAACCTAAGCCAGACTCAGATAAAGGTTTGTACTAGTGGACTCTGCCCTTAGGGCTTAAACCAGGCTCAGGGAGAAGAAAGTTTGAACTTGTAATTGCCTCAGGCTGCTCTGGCTGAGCAAAGCTGAGTGTGGGGCTCAGTAAAGCACAGTGTGGGGCTCAGTAAAGCACAGTGTGGGGCTCAGCAGGGCCCAGTGTGGGGCTCAGTAAAGCACAGTGTGGGGCTCAGTAAAGCACAGTGTGGGGCTCAGTAAAGCACAGTGTGGGGCTCAGTAAAGCACAGTGTGGGGCTCAGTAAAGCACAGTGTGGGGCTCAGTAAAGCACAGTGTGGGGCTCAGTAAAGCACAATGTGGGGCTCAGCAGGGCCCAGTGTGGGGCTCAGTAAAGCACAGTGTGGGGCACAATAAAGCACAGTGTGGGGCTCAGTAAAGCAGAGTGTGGGGCTCAGTAAAGCACGATGTGGGGCTCAGTAAAGCACAGTGTGGGGCTCAGTAAAGCACAATGTGGGGCTCAGTAAAGCACAGTGTGGGGCTCAGTAAAGCATGATGTGGGGCTCAGTAAAGCACAGTGTGGGGCTCAGTAAAGCACAGTGTAGGGCTCAGCAAGCCCCAAAGTGGGGCTCAGCAGGGCCCAAAGTGGGGCTCATTAAAGCACAGTGTGGGGCTCAGTAAAGCACAGTGTGGGGTTCAGTAAAGCACAGTGTGGGGCTCAGCAAGCCCCAAAGTGGGGCTCAGCAAGGCCCAAGGTGGTGGGGTCAGCAGGGCTCACACCTGGGCTCAGCCAAGCCCAATGTGGGACTCAGCAGGGCCCAATGTGGGCACCAGGAGGGCCCAATCTGGGGTTTAACAAAACCCAGTGTGGGGCTCAGCAAGGCCCAGTGCAGGGCTCACACCTGGGCTGAGCAGCTGTTGGCTCTCAGTCACTGCCTGGGCTCCAGGGTGGGAGTTTGGGGCTTTTTTAGCACTTTTTGCTACTTTAGAGCTCTTTGTCAACGCCAGCTCCTCGAGAGAGCCAGGATCACCAGAGAGGGCAGAGCTGTGGGAACTGCTGGAGGAACTCTGATTATTCCAGCTGCCAGGGGAGGCTGATCTGCTCAGCAAACTGGGAGGACACACACAGCACAAAGACAACGACAACACCTCCAACCCTCCTCCATCCCTTCTCCCAGGACAGGATCCTGAGCTCATCCCACCCCACAGCAAACACAGTGGAGTCACAGGGCGGGATCGGGATCAGGATCAGGGATCGGGATCAGGGATCATCAGGGATCAGGGATCGGGATCAGGGACTGGGGCTCAGAGATCAGGGATCACCAGGGATCAGGGCTAAAGGATCAGGATCAGGGATGAGGATCAGGGCTAAGGGCTAAAGGATCAGGGCTCAGAGATCAGGATAAGGAACAGGGCTCAGGATCAGAGATCAGGGATAGGGCTCAGGGCTAAGAGATCAGGGCTCACAATTAGGGCTCAGAGATTGGGATCAGGATCAGGGGTCAGAGATCAGGGGTCAGAGATCAGGATCAGGGACCACAGATCAGGCTCAGGGATCAGGCTCATGGCTAAGGGCTCAGGATCAGGAATAGGGCTCAGGATCAGGAATAGGGCTCAGGATCAGATATCACAGCTCAGGGCTAAGGCTCAGGATCAGGGCTCAGGGATCAGGATGAGGATCAGGGCTCAGGGCTAAGAGATCAGGGCTCACAATTAGGGCTCAGAGATTAGGATCAGGGATTAGGATCAGAGCTCAGGATGAGGATCAGGGCTCAGGGATCAGGATGAGGATCAGGGCTCAGGGCTAAGGCTCAGGATCAGGGCTCAGGGATCAGGATGAGGATCAGGGCTCAGGGCTAAGGCTCAGGATCAGGGCTCAGGGATCAGGATGAGGATCAGGGCTCAGGGTCAAGGCTCAGGATCAGGGATCAGGATGAGGATAAGGGCTCAGGGCTCAGCTCTGTACCTGCTGCTGGGAGTTGTAGTCAAACAGCCCCACGGTGGCGGCGGCCGAGTCCACGGGGACCTGCGTGCCGGAGTAGTCGAACTGCAGCGGCTCCATGCCCACGTGCTCCATGGCATCCAGGGGCACACTCTGGGATTCCATGTTGGAGAAATCCTCCACGGGCTTGGCCCCGTTGGTGCTGGCCAGCTGGGCCAGGCCCTCGGAGCCATTCTGGTTGGGGCCCAGCAGATCCACCTCGCTCGCCGAGTTCTGGCAGTTCCCAGGTGTGCGGCTGTGGGGGAAACACGGGTCAGGGAAATGGCAGGAGAGCTCCTGACCTTCCTGGGGGGAAAACAGGTCAGAGAAACAGGGCAGGAGAGCTCCAGCCCCTCTTGGGGGAAACACGGGTCAGGGAAACAGGGCAGGAGAGCTCCTGACCTTCCCTGGGGGAAACACGGGTCAGGGAAACAGGGCAGGAGAGCTCCTGACCTTCCTGGGGGAATGAATGCAGGGAAACAGGGCAGGAGAGCTCCAGCCCCTCTTGGGGGAAACACGGGTCAGGGAAACAGGGCAGGAGAGCTCCTGACGTTCCTGGGGCGAAAACAGGTTAAAGAAACAGGGCAGGAGAGCTCCAGCCCCTCCTGGGGGAATGATCCTGCAGGGAAACAGGGCAGGAGAGCTCCAGCCCCTCTTAGGGGGATGTTCCTGCAGGGAAACAGGGCAGGAGAGTTCCTGACCTTCCCTGGGGGATGTTCCTGCAGGGAAACAGGGCAGGAGAGCTCCAGCCCCTCTTGGGGGATGTTCCTGCAGGGAAACAGGGCAGGACAGCTCCAGCCCTCCCTGGGGGATGTTCCTGCAGGGAAACAGGGCAGGAGAGCTCCAATCCAGCATCCCACCCTGCTGGGATGGTGCTGGAGTACAGGATGGAAAATAAAGCCATGGTCTGAAACAGTTCAACAAATTAATTTTATGAAGAATTGCTGTATTTAAAAAGAAAAATAAAATGCAGGAATGCTCCATCACATCCACAGACCCACCAGAACTGCCCAGAGGTGCTGGAGTTACAGGAGGGAAAATTAAAAAATGGTCTGAAATAGTTCACCAAATTAATTCTATGGAGAAACGGATGTATTTAAATAAAATAAAAACTAAAACTTGGTATGCTCCATCATACCCCCAGACTCTCCAAAACTGCCCAGAAGTGCTGAACAGGAGGGAAAAATAAAGACATGGTCTGAAATAGTTCTCCATATTAATTCTATGGAGAAATTGATGTATTTAAAAAATAAAAACTAAAAGCAGGAATGCTCCATCACACCCCCAGAACTGTCCAGAGGTGCTGGAGTACAGGAGGGAAAATTAAAAAATGGTCTGAAACAGTTCTCCATATTAATTCTATGGAGAATTGATGTTTTTAAATAAAATAAAAACTAAAACCAGGTATGCTCCATCACATCCCCAAACCCTCCAGAACTGCCCAGAGGTAGTGGAATGCAGGAGGGAAAAATAAAGAAATGGTCTGAAATAGTTCTTCAAATTAATTCTGTGGAGAATTGCTGTGTTTAAAAAAATAAAAATTAAAACCAGGAATGTTCCATCACACCCCCAGACACTCCAGAACTGCCCAGAGGTGCTGGAGTACAGGAGGGAAAATAAAGCCATGGCCTGAAACAGTTCACCAAATTAATTCTATGGAGAAACTGATGTATTTAAATAAAATAAAAACTAAAAGCAGGAATGCTCCATCACACCTCCAGAACTGCCCAGAGGTGCTGGAGTTACAGGATGGAAAATAAAGAAATGGTCTGAAATAGGTCTCCAAATTAATTCTATGGAGAAACTGATGTATTTAAATAAAATAAAAACTAAAAGCAGGAATGCTCCATCACACCTCCAGAACTGCCCAGAGGTGCTGGAGTTACAGGATGGAAAATAAAGAAATGGTCTGAAATAGTTCTCCAAATTAATTCTATGGAGAGATTGATGTATTTAAAAAAATTAAAACTAAAAGCAGGAATGCTCCATCACACCCCCAGACCCAGCAGAACTCCTTGGAGGAGTTGTAGGAGAGGGGGGAGAAACAGAGATGGTCTGAAATAGTTAATTCTACTGAGAAATTTATTTAAAATAATAAAACCAGGAATACTCCATCCCAACATCACACCCCTAAACCCACCAGAACTGCTTGGAGCTGTTGGAGTAAAGAGGGGAAAAATAAAAAAGATAATCTGAAATAATTCCCTGAGTGAATTCTCCAGAGAAATGGATGTATTTAAAAAAATAAATAAAAATAAAACCAGGACTGCTCCAGCCCAGCATCACAGCAGCAATACACCCCAGCCCCAGCAGAACTCCCTGGAAGTTACAGAAGTGTTGTAGAAGACAAGAAAAAAAATAAAGAGATGTTCTGAAATAGTTCCCTAAGTTAATTCTACACAGAAGTTGATATATTTAAAAAATATAAAAGCTGGAATGCTCCAGCCCAGCACCAGAGCCACCAGAAGGGCCTGCAGGTGGTGTAATAAAGGGGGATAAATAAAAACCATGGGCTGAAATAGCTCCCTGAGTTAATTCTACAAAGAAATGGATGGATTTTAAAAACAAACAAAAATAACCCACAACCCCCAGTCCCCAGCCTCAAACACCTGTTACAGTAAAAGTGTCAAAAAATTGAGTTTCTGTTTTCTGCTCAATTGAGAGTCAGACAGAACAAGCCTCAATCTCCCCAGACACTTCCATTTAATGGAGTATTTGGTGATTTTTAACTGTGGGGAGCTCTGGCACCAAATCTCACTGTACACCACCCTAAGGCAGCTGCCACGGGCTCCTGAGCACCCAAAATGAGGATGGGATTCATGGGAATGCTTCACACCCATGGGAGGCCAGGAATGGACATTTCAGTGTTTAATAAAGCTGGATTCATGGGAATGCTTCACACCCATGGGAGGCCAGCAATGGACATTTCAGTGTTTAATAAAGCTGGATTCATGGGAATGCTTCACACCCATGGGAGGCCAGGAATGGGCATTTCAGTGTTTAATAAAGCTGGATTCATGGGAATGCTTCACATCCATGGGAGGCCAGCAATGGACATTGCAGTGTTTAACAGAGCTGGATTCATGGGAATGCTCCACACCCATTAAAGGCCAGGAAGGGACACTTCAGTGTGTTTAACAAAGGACTGGATGTGGCACCTGGTGCCTGATCAGGCTGAAATGTTAGAAAATGGGTTGGGCTCCATGATCTTAAAGGTCTCCTCCAACCTAGAAATTCTGAGATTCTGTGATTCCCAGCACTTTGTTTGGAGTCTACACTTTATTTTACCATTTCTTTGGCTTCTCCAGTTTTTGGAATTCTGGATTCTGTGATTCCCAGCACTTCATTTGGAATCTACATTTTATTTTACCATTTCTTTGGCTTCTCCAGTTTTCCTACAGGCCATAAGGAGCCACAAGAGATGCAGGAATGAGCAAGGAACACAAATGTATCAATGGCATCAAGGGCCACAGTTTGAGGTTTCAGCCCTGCAGAGGTGCAAGAACAAACCCAAGCCCAGCTGTGGAGGGGACAGGACAGGAGCAGAGCCAACACTTCCCATGGGAATCCCCCACAGAGGGGTTAAAAATGGGTGTGAGAATCACAGAGATCACAGCCAACCCTGAGCTCTCAGGTGTTCCCACCTTGTCCCCTGAGGACATTTAGAACATCCTGGGGACACCACAGCATGAAAAAACCTTCCCAGAGCCATGGAGAGCATGGGCAGGTTTGGCACTGGGCTGACTGCACAGGGATAGGTCACAGATATATTTTATGAAAATCCTTTTGTTAGGATTTTTCTCCTGAGAAGCCTCAGAAAAGAAATGTAAATAATTACTATCTGTGGGATGTGCTCTGGAGCTGGTTTACCAACAGGTGCATCTTTGATTGGTCCATGTGGATTGTTTTTAATTAATGACCAATCCCAGTCCAGCTGTGTCAGACTCTCTGGTCAGTCACAAGGTTTTATTATTCCCTTTCTGGCCTTCTGATGTCTCCTTTCTCTTTTCTTTAGCAGCGTTTTAGTATATAAATTTATTTTAATATAATATCATAAAATAATAAATCAGCCTTCAGAAACATGGAGTCAGGATTCTCATCTCCCTCATCCTGGGGACCCTCAAACACCAGCACAGGGATGGCCAGAGCCAGGGGCTGCTCTGTCCTCACCCCAGCAGGGAGGGGCTGGGGACACAGGGAGGGTGACACAGCTGGGACAGCTGATCCCAACTGATCCAAAGGATTTTGTAACAGAGATTTTATAATCATTTATCAAATCATCTGGATCAGATACAGGAAGGAGTTTGTCACATTGAGGGTGGGGAGGAGCTGGGCTGGAATTGCCAGAGCAGCTGTGGCTGCCCCTGGAGCCCTGGCAGTGCCCAAGGCCAGGCTGGACATTGGGGCTGGCAGCCCCTGGCACAGTGGGAGGTGGCCCTGGATGGGATTTAAGATCCCTTCCAGCCCAGCCCACCCTGGGATCCTGTGATATCCCAGCCCACCCAGCACCCAGAGCTGAGGGAACAGGGAAGGGGAGGCTGTTTGGAGGGATGTGTTTGCTCTTCACCAGTCCCTGTCACAGAACCCCAGACTGGGTCAGGCTGGGAGGAGCCCATGGGGTCACTGGTGCCACCCCCTGCTCCAGCAGGGCCATCCCAGAGCTCAGGGCACAGCAGAGTGTCCCTGTGGCTCTGCAATGTCCCAGGGAGGAGACTCCAGCCCCTCTCTGGGCCCTGTTCAGGGCAGTTCTGCCTCCTGGCCAGGGGCAGCTCCTGGGCTCAGGCCCTGCCCGGGGCTCTGGGGCCATGGCTGGGCCTGGAGCAGAGCCTGGGGCAGCCTGAGCTCTGCACACAGGGACAGACACACAGGGACAGACAGGGACAGACAGACAGGGACTGACAGACAGGGACACACAGGGACAGACAGGGACAGACAGACAGGGACTGACAGACAGGGACTGACAGACAGGGACTGACAGACAGGGACAGACAGACAGGGACTGACAGGGACTGACAGGGACAGAGAGGGACACACAGGGACACACAGGGACTGACAGACAGAGACACACAGGAACAGAGAGGGACAGACAGACAGGGACAGACAGAGACTGACAGGGACAGACTGACAGGGACACACAGGGACACACAGGGACAGACAGGGGGACACAGGGATGGACAGACAGGGACACACAGGGACAGACAGGGACGGACAGGGACACACAGGGACGGACAGGGACACACAGGGACAGACAGACAGGGACACTTGGTGATATCCAGGGCTCAGGCCCCTCTCAGCTGGGGCTCCTCTCCAGGCTCACAGCCCCAACCCCCTCAGCCTTCCCTGGCAGGAGATGCTCCAGTGACCCCGTGGAGCCTCCCTGGGAAGGGTCCCTGACCCCCCCCGGGCTGTGCTCCATCAGTTCCTGCCTTGGCTTCACTTCCAGGCCCAGCTTTTCCTTTCTCCATTCAAACGTTTGAATTTTCCCTTTCCCCCTTCTGACTGCCCCCCATGGCACTGCAGGGGATGGAGTGAGAGCCTGCAGGGCTGAGTTTAGCCCCAGCAGTGATTAATTATGAAGTGGTTAATTACTGAGCAGCCATGCACGTACCTGAAGTCTTTGACGTCGGCGTCGATGCCGTTCTGGACAGGCAGACCATTGGATTTATCCATCACATCCCCCTCCTCCTTCAGATCTCCCAACTTGTCTCCATCAAACGTGCCCTTGCTTTTCTTATCCCCTTTGTCATTCTCATCACTCTCTGCATCCCTTGGCCCCTGGGCAAAAGAGACATTGTTTTAATAAGCTGAGTTTTCACATCAATTTTCCTGCTACCCCAAGATGGCAACAAATCAAAGACACATGTCACCAGAAAAAAGTCACTTGTAAAGATTCATTCCTACCAAAACAACCACCTAAAAATGCAAAATATTCTCTAATAATCAAAGAAATAAGGGAATTAGCTCTCATTCTTCCAAGACGTGTTTCATCTCTTCAGGTTTCTTCATTTAGTAACTCAAGGTTTGCTTTTATAGCTCTAAAAATCCCATCCCAAAATAATTTTAAGGAATTCTCTTTCTAGATGGGACTTCAGCACTTCAAAATCAACACCAGCAAATGTTGCAGGGGCACAAAGTGAATCAGTGCCTCTCTGAAGTGCCTGGCTCAGTGTCAGACACAGCTCCTGACTGGACAAGTGTTTGAAAATCACCTCAGTTCTGGAGGCATCAACAGTGAATTCCAAAGCACAGCTCATTTAGAAACACTCAAATAAATCACTGCCTCAATCATTAGTCCCTGTAATCCTCAAGCACATTTCTTTGGGAGAAAAAGGGAAAAAAAAGAGGGGAAAAAAGGATTTCTGTTCTGTTGAGCATTCCATGAGTGCTGTTACATCTGCAGTGTGTCTGCATTTTATTGCACTTGGGAGGAGAATAAAGGGTGATGATGCCTGGGGCAGTGTTTTGAACAACAAAAGGGAGAGGAAAAACAACATAATTTATGATAAAAACCAGCAAGGGGCATATAAACATATTTATCAGAGGCAGCTTTGGTGCTGTCACAGGGACAGACATGCAAAGCCTGCCTTCCACCTGACTGGAGGGAGCAGTGCCCTGCACACAGCATTTCTGCCTCTACCACTCAACCCTCTTCCCACTCTCTCTGATTGGAGGGAGGGGTTTTCCCCTTATATTCAGAGAACAAGAAATTGTTCTGAAAGCAAAAATATTTTGATGTTGTTTCTGAAAGAAAAAAGAATTGTGTTTCCTTAATATTCCTTGGAAATGCCAGCTGTAAATCCAACCCCAAACAAGGGGGGCTCAGCAGTGACAGCTGTGTCACCACTGTCACTCTGATTGTGGTGACACCCCTCCCTGGCCCCCAGCTGGGATGAACTGGCTCCCTGCTCTGAGTGCTCACATCCCAAAAACCCTCCCTGCTCTGCTCTGAGTGCTCACATCCCAAAAACCCTCCCTGCTCTGCTCTGAGTGCTCACATCCCAAAAACCCTCCCTGCTCTGCTCTGAGTGCTCACATCCCAAAAACCCTCCCTGCTCTGCTCTGAGTGCTCACATCCCAAAACCCTCCTTGTTCTGAGTGCTCACATCCCAAAAATCCTCCCTGCTCTGCTCTGAGTGCTCACATCCCAAAAATCCTCCTTGCTCTCCTTGCTCTGAGTGCTCACATCCCAAAAACCCATCCTGCTCTCAATGCTCACATCCCAAAAACCCTCCCTGCTCTCAGTGCTCACATCCCAAAAATCCTCCTTGCTCTGAGTGCTCACATCCTAGAAATCCTCCCTGCTCTGCTCTGAGTGCTCACATCCCAAAACCCTCCTTGTTCTGAGTGCTCACATCCCAGAAATCCTCCCTGCTCTCCTTGCTCTGAGTGCTCACATCCCAAAACTCCTCCCTGCTCCCCCAGGGCTCTCCCAGCTCCCTGGGCAGCCTCAGTGAGGGTCAGGAACCCCAGCAGGGCTGAGGGCAGCTGCAGAGGGAGCAGCCAAAGGAGGCTCTCCCACATTTCCCTCTCCAGGCTGGGTTTGATGAACTCAGGCTGTGCCCCTTCCCCACCCCACAAAAGGGGGGTGCCACTCCCCATGGGTACAGCCTGCCCAGCAAGCCCAGCTGGGAAACACACCCAGCCACAGCAGGAGTGCCAGGGAAAGGTGCCTGACACCAATCTATTTGTTAGGGGGGGTTTATCCCAAAAAATAGCATGAGGAAAACCTCCAGGACAAGGATGAGCATTATGGCATTACACTATCATCAGGTAAAGGGTTTAGAGCTGGAATCCCATTTCTGGCATCAGCACCAATGCAGCCATATTTTCTGAAAAACCCTTATCTTGGGATTTTTTCTCCTGAGAAGCTGAGAGGCCTCAGGAACAAAATGTAAACATTGATTATCTGCTGCTGTGGAATGCAACAGGTGCATCTGGGATTGGCCCATCTTGGTTGTTTGTAATTAATGGCCAATCACAGTCAGCTGGCTCAGACTCTCTGTCCAAGACACAAAACTTTGTTATCATTCTTTCCTTTTCTATTCTTAGCCAGCCTTCTGATGAAATATTTTTTCTATTCTTTTAGTACAGTTTTAATATAATATCTATCATAAAATAATAAATCAGCCTTCTGAAACATGGAGTCAGATCCTCATCTCTTCCCCCATCCTCAGACCCCAGTGACACCATCACACCCCAAGGCAGCCACAGGCCCAGGGCAGGTTTGTGGGACCTTTTCCAAGGATTAGCTTGGATGGGCTGTTCCTGCTGGGGGCTCTTCCAAGGATCCAGGGAATGGCAGCACCTTCCCATCTCCCACCCCACACCCCCAAGCCAAGGACTGCACCTGCCCTGCTCAAGGGAAGAGCTGAACTGAGAGCAAAGAGAGAAACCTCTGCCCTAGAAATGACTCACAGCCAAGCAAAGCAAGCAGCAAAGGGAGGAAAGCACAGAGATGAGGCAATGAGGCACTTACAAATGCTCCTTTCCTCAGGCAGGAGTCTCCAGGAGATGAGCTCAGCACGTACTCCACCATGCTCACCCCCAGCCCCCCACTCTCCGAGCGTGGGGACAGCACTGAGTTCACTTCACTGTTCACATGGAAGCCCTGCCCAGGTCTTCTCTGCACCATAATTGGCTGGGAAACAGAGTGATCTGGAACAAAACATGGGAAACTCTCACAAGCACATCCAACTATTCAAAGGAGGCAAATTAAATCATTCAATATGCACTCCCCAGGGGCTTCTCTGCACTCAGAAGTGCCAACTCTGGGATTCTGCTGATGTCCATTTGTTAAACCAGGATGGTTTTCTCATTTTTTAAATACTACAACATGTAAACCTGCAAGTGAGAGCTAGGTTTAAAATCTAAACTCATAAAATGTCAGAAATGTAAGACAATTAAAGGTTGCAATTAAATTCCAATGGTTTTGTTTTTAGGTTTAGTACAATTCTTGCATTAGCACAGTGAAAACAAGTTTTGGCTTGTCATTTAAAACATGATCCTGCTGCTCCACCAGCCCTGTGTCCTTTGTTTCACCAATTGTTGTGTTCATGTCAGGATCAGAGATTTTTCTGGCTGCTCTTTCCTCAAGGAAAGGTTTCTGAGGAGTTCATTTGTCCCTCCTCACCCCCTGCCCTCCTCACCACCCCCCTCTGCCACCCCTGAGCCTTTGAGGTCCAACCAGGGCAGACTGGGGGCTCCAAACCCTGCTGGGCTCTGCAAAAATCCCTGCCTGGGAGGGGAGAGACCCCAAAGGGGATTGGGGAAAGGGGAAAAAAGGGGGAAAAGGGGAGGAAAAGGAGGGGAGAAGCAGGGGGAAAAGGGGAAAAGCAGGAAAGGGGGGAAAAGGGGGGAAAGGGGGGAAAAAGAGGGAAAAAGAGGGGAAAAGAGGGGAAAAGAGGGGAAAAGAGGGGAAAAGAGGGGAAAAGAGGGGAAAAGAGGGGAAAAGAGGGGAAAAGGGGGGGAAAAGGGGGGAAAAGGGGGAAAAAAGGGGGGAAAAAGGGGGGGGAAAAGGGGGAAAAGGGGGGAAAAGGGGGGGAAAAGGGGGAAAAAAGGGGAAAAAGGGGAAAAAGGGGGGGGAAAAGGGGGAAAAAGGGGGAAAAAAGGGGGAAAAAAGGGGGAAAAGGGGGAAAAGGGGGAAAAGGGGGAAAAGGGGGAAAAAGGGGGAAAAAGGGGGAAAAAGGGGGAAAAAGGGGGAAAAAGGGGGAAAAAAGGGGAAAAAGGGGGGAAAAAGGGGGAAAAAGGGGGAAAAAAGGGGGAAAAGGGGGGAGAAAGGGAGGGAAGGGGGGAAGGGGTGAAAAAGGGGGAAAAAGGGGGGGAAGGGGGGGAAAAAGGGAGAAAAAGGGGGAAAAGGGGGGGAAAAAGGAGAAGGGGAAAAGGGGGAAAAAAAGGGGGGGGAAGGGGGGGAAGGGAGGGGGGAAGGGGGGGAAGGGAGGGGGAAAGGGGGGGTGAAGGGGGGAAAAGGGGGAAAAGGGGGAAAAAAGGGGGGGAAAGGGAGGGGAAGGGGAAGGGAAAGAGGAAGGGAAAGGAAAAGGGAATTCTCTGCTCCTGCAGCAGGCAGGCAGTGAACAGCAGCAGGCAGCAGGGCTGGGGGGATGAGGAAGGACCATCAGTACCCAGGGACACTGGAGCTCCTCTGAGCAGGGGAAGGGATTCCATCCTCCCACTGCTCCTGGCTAAACCTCCTCCCTTTTCCCATCAGTGTGGCCTCAAAGGGGTTTGAGCTGGGGAGATTTTCTGGGGATAAAGCTTCCAAAAAAAGGGGAAAAGCCAGTTTTAACCTGGCACTGCTGCCCAACTCTGTGTCCTAGGAGGGGAAGGAAGGGCAGGACTGCAGCTTTGAGCTGGGCTGGCTTTGAAGGGTCTAAACCCACAACTCTGGGGTACAGCAGAACCCCAAATCCACATGGGAGGCCTGCAGTGCATGCTGTGGGCAGGGATGGAGAAGGGATGAGCCAAGGAAGACCCAGATCACCTGGATGGACTGGGGGGACTGTGGGGGAAAAAGCTTCCCCAAAAAAAGGGAAAAGTTGTTTTTAACCCAGCACTGCTGCCCCAGGAAGGGCAGAACCCCAAATCCAGCAGCACAGCCTGTGGGCAGGGATGGAGCCAGGGAGGACCCAGGATCACCATCCCATGGGGACTGCATGGACTGGGGGGACTGTGGGGGAAAAGCTCCCAAAAAAAGGGAAAAGTTGGTTTTAACCCAGCACTGCTGCCCAACTCCGTGTTTCAGGAGTGGAAGAAAGGGCAGGACTAGAACTTTTAGATTTTAAAGGTTCAGAAAAGCCTTTAAAGGTTCCAAATCCACAACTCTGAGGCAGAGGAGTGAAACCCCAAATCCAGCAGAGCCAAATCCTGTGGGAAGGATGGAGCCAGGGAGGATCCAGGTACACCATCCCATGGGGGCTGCATGGACTGGGGGGGAAAAGCTTCCAAAAAAAGGGAAAAGTTGGTTTTAAGCCAGCACTGCCAGAAAAGCCTTCAAAGGCCCTAAATCCACAACTCTGAGGCAGAGGAGTGACACCCCAAATCCAGCAGCACAACCTGTAGCACAGATGGAGCCAGGGAGGATCCAGGTACACCATCCCACAGGGGCTGCATGGACTGGGGGAATTGTGGGGGGCAAAAGCTTAAACAAAAACAAAGGGAAAAGTTGGTTTTAACCCAGTACTGCTGCCCCAGGAGTGGCAGGAAGGGCAGGATTTTAAAAGCTTGTAGCTTTTTAAAGTTCAGAAAAACCTTTAAAGGTTCCAAATCCACAACTCTGAGGCAGAGGAGTGAAACCCCAAATCCAGCAGCGCATCCTGCAGGAAGGATGGAGCCAGGGAGGATCCAGGTACACCATCCCATGGGGGCTGCATGGACTGGAGGAAAAAGCTTCCAAAAAAAGGGAGAAGTTGGGTTTAACCCAGCACTGCTGTCCCAGGAGTGGAAGGAAGGGCAGGACTACAGTTTATAGCTTTTTAAAGTTCAGAAAAGCCTTTAAAGCTTCCAAATCCACAACTCTGAGGCAGAGGAGTGACACCCCAAATCCAACAGTGCAGCCTGTAGGCACAGATGGAGCCAGGGAGGATCCAGGTACACCATCCCATGGGGGCTGGATAGACTGGGGGGGAAAAGCTTCCAAAAAAAGGGAAAAGTTGGTTTTAACCCAGCACTGCTGTCCCAGGAGTGGCAGGAAGGGCAAAACCCCAAATCCTGCAGGAAGGATGGAGCCAGGGGGTTCCAGCCTCACCATCCCATGGGGGCTGCATGGACTGGGGGCACGGGGAGCAGAGCCTCAGGTGCTGCTCCTTCTTTATTTTGGGGGAGCCAAAGGGAACCTCAGACACTCAGAGCTGTGGATGAATGGGAACCAGCACAGGGAGGGATGAGAAGGGCCTGGGGGAGAAAATCCCAAGCTCAGCTGGTCCCAAAGCCTGGCTCAGCCCTAATCCCCCTCAGCCCAGGCTGGACTAAGCCAGGCTCAAGGTGCTCCTGAGGCTGGGACAGGGCCCAGACTGATCCAGCCAGGCACATCTGGAGAAGCTCTGTCCCCTTTTCGTGGCCATTTTCCAATGGAAATAATAAAACAAAGTCTTATCACTAATTTAAAAATGGGTATTTTCATCAGGGAAAACCCCACACAACAGTGAGGTAAAGGTCATTTCCTGGGAGCTGTAAATGTATTTCCTGGGAGCTGTAAATGCCATTTCCTGGGAGGTGTAAATGTCATTTCCTGGGAGCTGTAAATGCCATTTCCTGGGAGCTGTAAATGCCATTTCCTGGGAGCTGTAAATGTCATTTCCTGGGAGCTGCAGGGGACATTTCCTGGAGCTGTAAATGTCATTTCCTGGGAGCTGTAAATGCCATTTCCTGGGAGCTGTAAATGCCATTTCCCGGGAGCTCTAAGTGCCATTTCCTGGGAGCTGCAGGGGACATTTCCTGGAGCTGTAAATGTCATTTCCTGGGAGCTGTAAATGCCATTTCCCGGGAGCTCTAAGTGCATTTCCTGGGAGCTGTAAATGCCATTTCCTGGGAGCTGTAAATGTATTTCCTGGGAGCTCTAAGTGCATTTCCTGGGAGCTGTAAATGTATTTCCTGGGAGCTGTAAATGTCATTTCCTGGGAGCTCTAAGTGCATTTCCTGGGAGCTGCAGGCTTTGGGAGCTGCAGCAGACCCCAGCTGAGTTCCAGGAGCAGATTGATGACACAGAACCCATGGACAGAACAAATCCAAGATCAGCATTTCAAACCCAGCACTTGCAGGTTGGTTTTGTTTCCTAAATATTCTCCCCTAAAGTTCAAAATCAGGGAGAGTCTCTGAGCCAAGAACAAAATCTTTGGCAGATAAAAATCAGTATTAATTCAAAATCTCCTTTTTTTCTTTTTAAACTGAATGTTGCTCTCCCATCAAGTCCAAAATCAGGGACAGTCTCCATGAAAGAACAAAATCTTTGGCAGATTTAACTCAACACTAATTCAAAACATCATTTTAATTTTTTTTTAACTGAATTATGGATTTTGTTTGGTTGATTTAGTATTTTAAAAACGAAGGGATTTTTTTTTTATTCATCTTGTTGTCCAAGACCTTTATTCAAACTTTCAGCTGACCCATCCCAAGGCAGAAAACACATCAGGAATTGAAATTTTAAGGGTAATTTAAGGTTTTTAAGCAGATGGACATGAATTTACACATATTCACATTACACAATATTCTGACATCCATGGATATCCTAATTTTATCACAAAGCAAAGTGAGCTTTTCTATTTGTTTTTATTACATAAGCCAGATGGGTTTTTAAATCTTTTCAGAGCTGGGTCACCCAGCCTGGCCATGGACTCTGAGTAAATAAATTGCACATTTCTGTATTCAACCCCAACTAAATGAAGGAAATAATTGAGCTACCTGATGTTCCCCAAGCACTGTCTCTCCACTGATCTCCCAGAAATATCCCTTTTGGTCCATCTTTGCTGGAATCATCAGATTCCCAAAACTTTTTACCCGGCAACAGCTGCTGCAATTAAAAAAAAACAAAACAAAACAAAAAACAAACAAAAACAAGAACAAAACAAAGCAAAGCATGATTAAAATAAGTATAAAATGCAAACATAAACCCCACAAGCATCTCCCTTCTATCAGCCATCAACCATTAAACACAACTGAGATATTCCAATATTGACATCTCCAGGTGAGAGCTGAGCAACAATTCCATCTCCACAACCCTGATTGATCCCCCAGCTCCAGGAGCCCCCACACACCAGAGACACTGACAGACACACTGACACACTGACAGACACACTGACACACTGACACACTGACAGACACACTGACAGACACACTGACAGACACACTGACACACTGACAGACACACTGACAGACAGACAGACACACTGACAGACACACTGACAGACAGACAGACACACTGACAGACACACTGACACACTGACAGACACACAGACACACTGACAGACACACTGACACACTGACAGACACACTGACACACTGACAGACACACTGACAGACACACAGACACACTGACAGACACACTGACAGACACACTGACAGACACACTGACAGACACACTGACACACTGACAGACACACTGACAGACACACTGACACACTGACAGACACACTGACAGACACACTGACAGACACACTGACAGACACACTGACAGACACACTGACACACTGACAGACACACTGACAGACACACTGACAGACAGACAGACACACTGACAGACACACTGACAGACAGACAGACACACTGACAGACACACTGACACACTGACAGACACACAGACACACTGACAGACACACTGACACACTGACAGACACACTGACACACTGACAGACACACTGACAGACACACAGACACACTGACAGACACACTGACAGACACACTGACAGACACACTGACACACTGACAGACACACTGACAGACACACTGACACACTGACAGACACACTGACAGACACACTGACAGACACACTGACAGACACACTGACAGACACACTGACAGACACACTGACACACTGACAGACACACTGACAGACACACTGACAGACACACTGACAGACACACTGACAGACACACTGACAGACACACTGACAGACACACTGACACACTGACAGACACACTGACAGACACACTGACACACTGACAGACACACTGACAGACACACTGACAGACACACTGACAGACACACAGACACACTGACAGACACACTGACAGACACACTGACAGACACACTGACAGACACACTGACAGACACACTGACACACTGACAGACACACTGACAGACACACTGACACACTGACAGACACACTGACAGACACACTGACAGACACACACACTGACACACACACTGACAGACACACAGACACACACACTGACACACTGACACACACACTGACAGACTGACAGACACACTGACAGACACACTGACACACACACTGACAGACACACTGACAGACACACTGACAGACACACTGACAGACACTCACACTCACAGACACACTCACAGACACTCTCCAGCCTCTGCACTCACAAGGGAAACAGAGGGAGAAAATATTCTGAGTTTTCCTGAGATCATCTCGGAATAAATTCTTGCCTGCAAAGGGAGCTGCTGCTGGAGGGACAGGAAATCAGGGATAGGAAAGCTCAGGAATTCCCATTTCTCTTTCTGCTGAAATGACAGGAAATCAGGGATAGGAAAGCTCAGGAATTCCCATTTCTCCTTTTGCTGGAGGGACAGGAAATCAGGGATAGGAAAGCTCAGGAATTCCCATTTCTCCTTGTGCTGGGGACTCTGGAGCTGCAGGGGCTCTTTGGGAACATTGATGGGAGGGAGGGCAGCACCTGCCACGTGTGGAATGGGACAGAGCCACCCTGAGCTGGGACAGCCCCTGGGAATGGGACAGAGCCACCCTGAGCTGGGACAGCCCAGGGGACCTGGCTCTGGGGGTGCAGACAGAACAGCTTCTATGGCAATTCCAGCCCAGCCCCTGCCCACCCTGCCAGGGAACAATTCCCAATTCCTAATCTCCCACCCAGCCCTGGGAGCCATTCCCTGCCTCCTGTCCCTCCATCCTCTCCTGAATCTTTCCTCCTGTTCTTTAGGGGGTTTGGGAACAGCTTCACCAGGGATCAGCTCCACACTGGGAATTCCCAGCCCTGAGGTGACAAGGGGACAATATCCCAGTGAATCCTCTGGATGGGATGGATGGAATTCCCAGCAGCACATTCACAGCAAATTAACCATGAAATGAGCCTTGCCTCAAGCTGGGATAAAACTCAAGGCACTGAAGATGAAAAGAACCTGGATGTGCCTGAAATTACCATGGAACAAACAGGAACCATCAGCTCTGGGGATCTCCCCTCTGGATCAGGAGTGGTGATAAATCCTGATTGGTATCTGTTTCAATACCCTGACTGATAGCAAATTAAATATCCTGATAACCACTTCAGTATCTCGATTTGGTATCAAATCCCATGCCCTGATTGATATCAAATTCAATATCCAGACTGATACCAACTCCTGCTGATAGCTCCAGCAGCAGAAGTGCAAATCTAAGGCTGAACTGAGGAGTAAATCAGCTGCTGGATGCAGAGGAAGCAGCAAGAACCGATTTCACACCTCTCCTGTGCTGGTTTAAAGCACAAGCACAAAGTTGTGCTCTCCATTTCCTCCCCAACTCAACAAAGAGCTGTTTGTTCACAAAACCAATCACTCTGCAGTGATTTCAGGCAGGATTTCTCCTCACAGCCCCAACACAGTGCAGGCAGCTCGAGGATAAAAGCAGAGACCCTGCCCCATGCCCCCCTTCCTGCCATCCCAAAATAACCCCAATGGTGGGCAGGAGGCTCTGAGAGCAGCAATCACTGCCAAACACAGCTGAACCTGCTCCTGCCTCTGCACCAGGAGGGAGGGACAAGCCAAGGCACTGCTCTCCAGGATTTATGAACATCAACACACCTCAGGTGTCCTGCAAATTCTTTTAAGCCTCTGCCATTCCCGTATCTCTTTGTTTTTATTCCTGCTCTTGCCACAGGGCAGAAAAAACAACTCTGCTCATGGCATTGTGAGGAATTTTAAACAGAAAGCAGCACAAACTGATTCAACTGGATTTAACTGCAATGAAATACTTCCCATTTCCCCTGACAACACCTCACAGTGCAGGACACAAAATGTTCTGCAGCCACAGCTCCAATCATGGAATCCCAGAGTGGTTTGGGTGTGAAGGGACCTTAAATCCCCTCCAGTGCCACCCCTGCCATGGCAGGGACACCTCCCACTGTGCCAGGGGCTCCAGCCTGGCCTTGGGCACTGCCAGGGTTCCAGGGGCAGCCACAGCTGCTCTGGGCACCCTGGCACAGCCCAAACCTCTCTAACCAGGCCTTGCCAGGCTACAAACCCCCTGTGGGAAATGGCACTGGGGGCACCTGCAAGCAGCCAGGCAATCATTCTTTCCTTTCCTTTCTCCATTTGCTGCAATGGCTTTTGGTGCTGGTTTCCATCCTGGATTGAGGAATGTGAATGCCAGAGTGCTTTGGGTGGGAAGGGATCTTCAATGGCAGCTGATTGCAGCCCAGGGCCACCTCCCACTGTGCCAGGTGCTGCCAGCCCCAATGTCCAGCCTGGCCTTGGGCACTGCCAGGGCTCCAGGGGCAGCCACAGCTGCTCTGGCAATTCCAGCCCAGCCCCTGCCCACCCTGCCAGGGAACAATTCCCAATTGCCAAGATCCCATCCAGCCCTGCCCTCTGCCACTGGCAGCCATTCCCTGCCTCCTGTCCTTCCATCCTTGTCCCCAGTCCTTCTCCTGCATCCCTGAAAAGAACATCATGGAATTGCTAAGGTTGGAAATGACTCTGTTCTGCTCCTTCTTTCCTGCCTCTGCCCTGTCCTGCTGGGCCCAAACCCCTCTCATCCTTTATTTCTACCTGGGAAGGAATTCCTCCCTGGCAGGGTGGGCAGGGGCTGGGCTGGCATTGCCAGAGCAGCTGTGGCTGCCCCTGGAGCCCTGGCAGTGCCCAAGGCCAGGCTGGACATTGGGGCAGTGGGAGGTGTCCCTGGGGTGGACCTGGGTGGGCTCTGAGCCCCCTCCCCACCCACAGCACTCTGGGACTCTCCCAGCCCTGCAGCAGCTCCAGCACTCCCAGGCTGTACCAGCATCTCCTGCTGAGAGGGATCTGCAGCTGATCCAGCCCTGCCCTCCCTGCCCTGCTCTCCTCTACCCCTTTCCCAAGGAAAACAAAACCTTTACCAGCACAATCCTGCACAACTGCACCCCAACACCTCCTGAATTCTGCACTGAATCACACCCAAGGCTCACAGAACATTTTCATTCTCGTTGTCTCCTGCACAACCCCAGCCCTGTCTCCCCCAGTTTCATCTCTCCCCACCAGAAACACCAAGTTTCCAACTGGAAGTTCTGCACCATCAGCAGAAACAAACAGAAGAGAGAAGTTTACCTCACACAGAGATTCCAGAGCTATTTACAGATATCAGGGAAACCCCAAAGCCAATATTAACAGATGCTAACGAGGGGAGGGGGCTTTGCTCTGTCAAGTGCTGCCCCAACCAACACAGAGCATTAGCAAGCAGCAATCAGCTGCAATTATGCAACAGGCTGCTAAGACAATGAATTTTTCCTCAGGGAAAGTTGTCAGTTGCAATGGAATAAAAAAAAAAGGCATATTTTATGTGACTCTCATGCAATTGTGCAGGTTGAAAATTTCAAAAGAACAAGCAGTGGTTTAGAATCAGAGTGGTTTATTCATTCCCTGGTTTTTATTAAAATTGACCCTATCCAGTATGAAAATAATCCTGCTAAGCCCTCTTACAAAGGACTTACCAGTTAGGCCAATATTCAATTTGGCAGAGCAGGGAGGAGGGGAGGACTTACCCATCATCAACAAAAGCAATTCTCCCAGCAGCCAGGGCACAGAGATCCCACTGAGATGGGATTATGAATTAGACAAATTAAGAAAACTGATCCCCCTCAGACAAGGCAAATATGAAGATAAAAGCAGCCATCTGTGCAGTGCAGGACTGGGTTTGTCTGCAGCAACAGGCAGGGAAGGCAGAGGGGGTGTTCATGGGTGTGCACAGGTGCTGCTGGGTGCCACAGATGTTATCAGCCCTCTCCAGCTCAGGCAGGGAGGGGAGCACTGGGCAGCAGTGCCAGGAGTGCCAGCCCTGCACTGCCCTGCACAGGGAGGGGAGCACTGGGCAGCAGTGCCAGCAGTGCCAGCCCTGCACAGGGAGGGGAGCACCTGGCAGCAATGCCAGCAATGCCAGCCCTGCACAGGGAGGGGAGAACCCAGCAGCAATACCAGTGCTGCACTGCCCTGCACAGCCCTGGCACTGCCCCAGGACAGCCCTGCAAGGACCAGGCATTCCCTGCCCACTCTGGGACTCACACTGCTCACAGTTCTGGGGCAAGAACAGGAAAGGGAGCACAGGATCAGGAATGTCTGACCATTCCCTGTGCTCCTGCTCAGGTCTGCTCCCAGCCCTGCCCTGAGCTTTGCTGAAGTGCCAGGGGAGCTGCTGTGGCACCAGCACCAACCTTGCTCCACTGTTCCCATCTCCAATCCTGGCCCCACTGTTCCCATCTCCCTCCCAACCCCACTGATCCCATCTCCATCCTGGCTCCAATCCCATTTTCAGCACTGCCAGCTCTGGGGAAACTGAAAAACCCAACCCAAACATTATTCCCAACTGCCAGGACTCCCCAGCTGCCAATGAATCATCAATTTATGGGGCCAATAAATCATAAATTTATGGGAACACAGCACATCAGTAGTATGGAAAGCAGAGGCAGAGGGGTTCAGTTTGGGGTGGTTTTTTTCCTTCATTTTGGTTTGATTTGTGGATGTTTTCTTTAATCCAGGTGCAGAAGTGTCCAGCCCCAGTCTCAGCACCACTGGGACTGTGCCCCTCTGCAGGGGTTTCTCCAGGACCTGCCCAGCTGCACCATTAACCATGGAAATGGGCACAGAATCATGGAATATCCTGGGCTGGAATATCCACCGGGATCACTGGTCAGTTCCTGGACCCCCAACAATCCCACCCTGGGCTGGAATACCCACAGGGATCACTGGTCAGCTCCTGGATCCCCCAACAATCCCACCCTGGGCATCCTGAGCTGGAATACCCACAGGGATCACTGATCAGCTCCTGGACTCCCCAACAATCCCATCCTGAGCATCCTGGGCTGGAATACCCACAGGGATCACTGATCAGCTCCTGGACCCCCCAAGCCCAGCCTGGGCATCCCTGGAGCTCTGGCAGCCTCGGGGCCGTGCCCATTCCCTGGGCAGCCTGGGCAGTGCCAGCACCCTCTGGGGGAAGAGCCTTGCCCTGAGCTCAGCCTGAGCTGCCCTGGCCCAGCTCCCTGGCTGCTGTCCCCTATCCCTGTCCCTGCCTCTCCAGGTTCTGATGTCCCAGAGTTCCCCACAAGGATCCCCAGGGGCTGCAGGAATTTCCCTGCCCACACTCAGTGATCCCAGCACTGCCACCTGCAAGGGCACAGCCCAGCAGTCATGAAACACTTCCAGTGAAATGCAGCATTCCTTCTTATCAGCATTGCTCTCCCAGGGCAGGCTGCAATTCCCTGCTACCCCCAGCACTCCAGGTTTGAGTTAAGCACCTCCAGTTGCCTCATGGCTGTGTCCCCATCCTCCTCCCACCCTCGGGATTAAGTTTCACCAGCACCTCACCCAGCTGCTCCTGACTCCAGACAGACTTTGCACAACCTACTCCAAATGCAAGGTCCCAGATGCCTGTGAGGGCTGGGGACAAACCCAGCTGCACCCCAGAGCCCCTCTGTGCTGCCCACTGTCCCCATTTTCCCTGCTGCACAGGGATAATGAAAGCCAGGGGATTTCAGCCAGGAAAAGCAGACATGCAGCTCCCATCCTGGGGCTGGGGGAAAGGGAACTTGCAGGGCTGGTGTAAGGCAAAGATAAGGGTCAGGGCTGTGGGATCAAGGGCCAGATGAGCTGGGCTGAGCCACAGCACCAAAATCCCACAGGGAGCTGCCAGACAAAGCTCCAAGGTGAGTTCTTCATCCCAGAGAACAGCCTGGACAAGGGGCTGGAACACAGGGACACATCCCTGCCCCAGAGCTGCTTCCAGCATTACTGACAGTCCCTACCAACAGCACAAGGCTTCACAGTTCAGAGTGGAGAAAAGGGGGCTCTGGGACCCTTTTCAATCCCTGCCTGAGAAAATATTGCACTTCCACTCGCTGGAAATTGAGGAATGTGAGGCTGGGAGTCTGAGGATGGAAACAGCCCCAAGAGAGAAGAAAGTTGTGGAGGTTTTTAAATTATTCTTAATGTTCCCAGATAAGGGTATCTGTTGATCTCCAAGCATTATCTACATTTTGAGAGCAGGATAGATAAGAGATTTAACTGTTTGGCAGTGCCCTGTAACAAACTGCTCTGATGTCTTCACAAACTCCTTCCATCACTGAAATTATGACAGTGCTTAACAAGGAGTGCGGAAATTAGAAGATAAAAGAAATCTAACACTAAATGCAGAAACGCTCTTCCTCATCTTTCTCCACTATCAACTTATTTCACTATCATTTATTTCAGACTCTCTGACCTTCTCCCCAAGTTTCCTTCTCATTCCAGGAGCAGAAGGGGTAGAAACCACCTTCTGCTTTCTAAGGCATCTAAACTGCACAAAATCCAGGTGAGGAACAAGGTCCTGAAAGCCAAACCAGATCCTGTGGGATCTCCTGAAATCAGCCTTGGAGAGATACAGAGAAAATTCAACGGGTAAAGAATGGAAACTGTGAGACTGAGGGAGAAAAACCCCAAGAGGAACAAGAATCAGTGGCTTAGCTGAAAGGGAAGGGTGAGATGTCACCTTTCCCAGAAAAACCTGCTCACTCCAGCATGTGGAAAAGCCCAGTGACAAAAGGATGCCACTGCCAAAACTTTCTGCATCACAGTTACAAGAAAGGGGAAAAAAAATGAGTCATCACTGGGAGGCAAAGCTCCAAAACACAAACCCAAACTCTCAGAAATGCCTAAATAAACCAAAAGCTGGGAGAACTCAGCATTTTCAGGAATTCCTTCAGGCATTCCAGCTCTGTGACCTTGTGTCCTGACAAGCAGAGGAGTGCTGTGCTCCCTGTGAGCCTGCTCCCAGCCAGCCTGGGCTCTCCTCTCTGGGAATGAAGCTCCTGCCCAAATGAGGTGTCACAAAATCATCTCTGAGAACATTCCCACCCCCAGCATTCCACAGGCAAGCTGCACATGGAGCACAGCAGCTGCTGTGCAGCAGCTTCAGGCAGGTTTTTAATGTCAGGTTTGCTCCTTTGAAAATCATTTTCACCTCCTCTTAGTCAATAGTCTTGGGGTAAATTAATCCAACCTGGAGAAATGGATTTTCCTCTCAAGTCACATCAAAATCCAACCCTGGATTATGTGGTTTTCCACAGAAGAAAGGGGGAAACAAGGAAAGAAGGAAAGGGGGAAGAGAAAGAAGGAAAGGGGGAAACAAGGAAAGGGGGAGAGAAAAGAAGGAAAAGGAGGAGAGAAAAGAAGGAAAGGAGGAGAGAAAAGAAGGAAAGGGGGAGAGAAAAGAAGGAAAGGGGGAGAGAAAAGAAGGAAAAGGGGAGAGAAAAGAAGGAAAGGGGGAAGGAAGGAAGGAAAGGGGGAGAGAAAAGAAGGAAAGGGGGAGAGAAGGAAGGCAGGGATGGAAAGCAGGGATGGAGGAATAAACAGGGCAAGGAACAAAGGAGGTCTCTGACCTGAGAGAGGGCACCTCCCTATGAATCCCACCACAGCACAGTCCTGGTTTGCTCTTTTTCTCCAAAACAGCAACTTCAGGGTTCCAAGGTTTTTGTTTTTCACACCTGGCTCATGCACTGGGTAACAGACAGGATGGATTAAACATGGAGGAAATAAACTGGGCTGAGCTTGAGAGGAGCATCAGACTTGCATCAAGCTGAGCTGCCACATGAACATCCTCCTACCAGACATGATTTTTTCCTCTGTCCTTCCACAAGGGACTCACTAAAGGCAGAAGGAACCAGGCAAGGCAAGGAAGTCCTTCCATCCCACTGCCAGGAACCTACAGGAATAAGCTGCTCTTTCAGGTCACTCCAAAAACAGATAACTTCTCTTTTTTCCAAGAAAACCAGTGGGCATTTCCCCCTAAATCTGCCACCTCCTTGCTGCTGTGAGAGATCAAATTAACTCTGGCTGGGGGTCTGTGAAGTTCCAGCTGCAGGGCCATTGTCTGTGCCCTGCTCTCATCCCTCCTGCAGCCCTGGCTCCCCCTGCCCAGTCACTCCAAAGCCCAAACACAGCCCTGGCCTTTCTGTGAGAGCCAAAAAAAGGTGGCCAGGACTGGGAACAGAGCAGCAGACAATGAATGCCCCACAGCCAACGAGGTGTGAGCTCAGTGAATCCCAAAATAACCCTGCTCCAAGGGCTGGGACACCTGCTGTCAATCCAAGGGCTGGGACACCTGCTGTCAATCCAAGGGCTGGGACACCTGCTGTCAATCCAAGGGCTGGGACACCTGCTGTCAATCCAAGGGCTGGGACACCTGCTGTCAATCCCTGCTTTCCAGCTGGTGTTGTGCAGACCCTGTCTCCTGCTGGGTGAGCCAACAGGGGGAAGCTGAACTGTTCCTCCCTCTGAGATGGATTCCAGCCTGGCAGGTTTGGGGCACAGCAGGTTTGGAGCTGGATAAACAACACACAGACAGACAGACAGACAGACACACACACACACACAGACACAGACAGACACAGAGACACACACACACACACAGACACACAGAGACAGACAGACACACAGAGACACACAGACACACACACACAGACAGAGGCATCCAGGCAGACAGACACACACACACACAGACACACACACATAGACACACACACAGACACACCCACACACACAGACAGACACACAGACACACACAGGCACACACACATAGACACACACACACACACAGACACACACACAGACACACCCACACACACAGACAGACACACAGACACACACAGGCATACACACACACACACCTCGCAGGCAGAACACAGAACCCTCAGCATCACACTCATCCCAGCACCCTCAAAGAGCTGCTATTTCCCTTCTGCTATTTCCCTTCTGCTATTTCCCTTCTGCTATTTCCCTTCCTCCCCTCCCCACACACAGATTATTCCTCCAGGTCTCTCACTTACCTCTCCCATCGCCCGTCCCTCCAGAGCCAGCGCCTGGAAGTCGTGGTTCAGCTCATCCATGGAGCGCACCTGTCCACAGAGGGGGAGAAAAGGCCATGAGGAAATGCTTTTCTTTGCTGTTATTTTTATTAGAATCACAGTTTAGAGCCATTTTTCTGCTCCAGACTGAGAGCCTGTAACAAGGTTATGGAGCTCCAGAGGATGACTTAACCTTTAACACTCCAGCAGTTACAGCATTGATATACTTTCATTATTAGACACACACGTGTATTATTACACACAGATTTATTTCTGTGTGTTACATTTATACATGCACAGCAAAGGAACAACCAGCAATTACTTTTAAGACACATAAAGTCTAACACAACTGTTTCTGCTCATATTTCACAGTAGTTTCAGGTGAGGGACTCAAGGTATGAGGAGCCAGCATCATTTCAGGTGGGAATCAGGGAAAATCTCCTGTATAAACCTGGCAAATTGACAATGTAAATTACCTTTACAAATGTACAGGTTTCAATGACATGAGGGAGAAAAAATCAACACTTTGATTTGATGAAAACTGAGTCATTTACAACAGGAAAAATAAAGCATAAACTCAAAACTGTTGGATAAATAAATTGACAGAAGCACAGAACAGATCCACAGGGATGAGCCAAGTCCAGCTCCTGCCCTGCCCAGACCCCCAGTGATCCCACCCTGAGCATCCTGGGCTGGAATATCCACAGGGATCACTGACCCAGCTTCTGAACCCCCAAACAATCCCACCCTGGGGATCCTGAGCTGGAATATCCACAGGGATCACTGATCAGCTCCTGAACCCCCTACCAACCCCAGCCTGGGCACCCTGGGCTGGAATATCCACAGGGATCACTGATCCAGCTCCTGGACCCCCCAACAATCCCACCCTGGGCTGGAATATCCACAGGGATCACTGACCCAGCTCCTGGACCCAAACAACCCCACCCTGGGCACTCTGAGCTGGAATATCCACAGGGATCACTGATCCAGCTCCTGGACCTCCCAAACAATCCCACCCTGGGGATCCTGGGCTGGAATATCCACAGGGATCACTGATCAGCTCCTGGACCCCCCAACCCCAGCCTGGGCATCCCTGGAGCTCTGGCAGCCTCGGGGCCGTGCCCATTCCCTGGGCAGCCTGGGCAGTGCCAGCACCCTCTGGGGGAAGAGCCTTGCCCTGAGCTCAGCCTGAGCTGCCCTGGCCCAGCTCCAGCCCTGCCCTGGCTGCTGTCCCTGTCCCAGAGCAGGGATCAGTACCTGACATGGACTGGAAATGTTGAAAGTGCAGGAAAATCCTTCTCCTGCTTCTCATTCCCAAATCTCAGCTGCTGAGCACACAGGAGGAAGCAAACTCAGAAAGAAACCCCAACTCTGGACTCGAGGCCAAAGCCCAGCAGCTGAGGCACGTGCTGGCACTGCAGCAGGTGACTGCCCTCCCTCCCTCCCTGCCCAGCGTCCCACAGCCTCCAACACCCTGCACAAGCAGCACCAACTCCCCTCCTACTCAGTGCTTACACACTCCCTGCAGCCCAGCAGGGCTGAGGCACCTCTCTGCTCAGCAAGGAGGAGTTTATAAAGCTTTTAAAAAGGAGTTTATAAAGCACTTTGAAATGAGTAATGCCCACACTGGTCCAGGCTCCTTGCAGCACGCTGCAGGTTCACACACAGGTTTGGTCCTGGCTCTGCACAGAGCCCTGCCAGGCTGAGGAAGGAGCTCAGCAACACCTGCTGGGAGAGTTCCAGGGCAAAAACATCCCAAAAACTGTTCAGATGCTCATGGCCCACCAGTGACCAGCACTGGAATGTTACAGCAGCACCACTGACCTTAACCCTGACTTCTGATACTGCAGCACCACCTCCAGAGGAGCAAGACCTTGGGATTATGTTTTATTTCTATTCTTAGATAATGTTCTATAGATCTCATCTAAAACAATATTCTATAGATCTCATCTAAGACAATACTCTGGAGATTTCAACTAAGGCAATACTCTGGAGATTTCAACTCAGATATATTCTGCAGATCTCAACTAAGAATCAGACAGAAGAAAGCACCACCTCTAAAAATCCCCTCCAGTCTAAATTCTTCTATTCTGTGGCCATCACACTTTGCCAAAGATTAGTGGTATGTTAGTGAATTATTTATTAGTTATTTACATAATTTGCAAATCCTCAGGGGTCACTCACTCTGAATCCCAGTTTAAAAATCAGGTTAAAAATCTCTTGTTACTGTACCTCAGTTATTTTCAGTTCTGCCTCAGCCTTGCCACCTTTTGCAGTGACATTTGTCACATGTGCCACTGACACCAAGTGAAACCCTTCCCAAAACTGCAGCCACATGGGCTTCCCTGGCCTGCCAGCTCCAGCCCTGCTCTGCAGCTGGCACAGCTCAGCTGCTTGGTGCCACACAAACCTCACTGGCACCAAATTCTTCCGTGGAGCACTTCAAGCTGAACTCATGCAAAGTGCTGCAACCTCCAGATGTGCCAAAGCACAAAAGCTGGCAGAGAGTAAATTATTATTTCCATCAGACATCTGAGGAATGGAGAAGCTGCACAGACAGATTCACAAGGTGATGTGAACTCACAGCTGCTGAAGTGATGTCCCAGAACCCACAGAAGCCACAAAAAGGCTGCTCAGAGTGTGCCCAGCAGCTTCCCCAAAACAAATCCTCTCCCAGGGCTGGGTGCTGAGCTGGGGAACCTCAAAACAAAGCTGCTACAAAGATCCAATCACTACATTCCCAGCTAAATCCAAGAGGATATTAAGTGATGTTTTTATCTGATTTGGTCAACATGGAATGGTTTGGGTAGGAAAGGACATTAAAGCCCACCCAGTGCCACCCCTGCCATGGCAGGGGCACCTCCCACTGTGCCAGGTGCTGCCACCCCAGTGTCCAACCTGGCCTTGGGCACTGCCAGGGGCAGCCACAGGGGCTCTGAGAATTCTGCCCCAGCTCCTCCCCACCCTGCCAGGGAATAATTTCTCCCATACATTGAATTTAAACCTACTCTGTGTCAGTTTGAAGCCATCTCCCCCTGTCACCCCAGGTTTGTGTCAACAGTCCCTCCTCCATCCCTCCCTGCAGGCACTGGGAAGCCACAATGAGATCACCCCAAACCTTCTCTTTTCCAGGCAGAACAATCCCAATTCTCAGCCTCTCCTCTCAGCACAGGTGCTCCAGCCCTGCAGATGACCTGGTGGCTCCTGGACAATGCCACAGAAGAACAGACTGTCCCCATCCCCCTCCCCAGGATCCCTCACCCCAGCCATGATGAATAAAAGCAGAAAATAAAAAATTGCCTTCTCTATCAGCTACCAGATGTGAGGAAATGAAGAAATTATTCATTCACAGATATTTCACATCCCTTATCATCTCTCTTTCAAGAATCTTAACAAATATGGATAAAAGCATTTTCTAAATCAGCTCTTTGTGCCTGACTTTGGCCACTCTGTGCTCAAAGTGCCCATAAACAGCAATTCTCCAGCTCTTTCACTCACACACGTTCTTTACCTTCATTGATCATTAGATCTATTTATTTGATTTTCAAAGACTGCACCCAAGGATCCTTTTCCCATTTCTCAGTGCCTGTAATGTTAAACAGCAACACATTTTCACCTCACTGCACACAAATATCACAGGGCTCCTCCAAGAACAAAGGGTCTGAAACAGCAAAGCACAAAGCCAAAGCCATGAGTACCAACATCTCTGCATTCCAGCAGTCAGGGATTCCTCTGCAATGGCCATTAAACAACAGAGCTGCTCTTCCACCTCATCAGGATCTGTTCTTGTTACTGATCCCTGAGCTCTGAGCACAGAGCAGAGCCAGGGTGGTGTAAACACAAGAAACAAGGAGGTCCACAGAGACAGAACTTCTCTCCAGATGAGCACTGATGCTGATGAGATTTGATTACCAGAAAATGTGGCTCACCACTGAAGCAGAGATTTGAAAGAAATCCAGAAGACAACGCCAGGATCAATCAGCTGCACCAGGCAGCAATGCCCTGACACCTGGAGCTGTGTGACATCCTGGGAGGGACAGGGGAGCTCCACGAACTTCAGGGATCAGGAATCACACAAGGAGAGAGCAGCTGGAGTCCCAATCCCTTGGAAGTGATCCAAGCAAACCTGACTCCCTCTGCTCTCAGCCAGCAGCACCCCAGGCTGTGCCTCTGGGCAGGGATGCAGAGTGCACATCCCCACAGGAGCTGCTGCCTCCCTGAGGATGGGAGAACCCCTCCCCTCTGCTCACACACACCATGGAACTCCACAAAATGAAGGCTCAGGACACGAGCACCATGCTCTGGAAGGAGTTCACTGCACAAGAACATCCCTCCCCTCACCATGAACGCGTGGGTGCACTCAGGGGTTATGTAAATCTCACTCAAGAAGAAGGATTTGCACACACCAACACAGGAATGTGTGTCACTGTAACACACTCCAGCTCCAGCCACTCCACTGACTCAGAAACCACTCCCTGCCTGCCCCGTGGGAGCACACATCCCAAAGAGGGATCCAGCACCAGCCACGCTGAGAAACTGGAGCAAAACCACGGGATCAGTGCATCTCCTGAGGCTGGGGGGAATCCAGCCCCTGCTCTGCACCAGCTCCACCTCCTGCTGAGAAACACAGGGCAAAGCAAGACACAGCTGGATTCCAACAGACACAGCTGGATTCCCAGTGCACATCCCTGAGACACAGCTGGATTCCAACTGCACATCCAGACACAGCTGGATTCCCAATGCACATCCCTGAGACACAGCTGGATTCCCAATGCATACCCAGACACAGCTGGATTCCCAATGCACATCCCTGAGACACAGCTGGATTCCAACTGCACATCCAGACACAGCTGGATTCCCAGTGCACATCCCTGAGACACAGCTGGATTCCCAATGCACACCCAACAGACACAGCTGGATTCCTCATTCACATCCCTGAGGCACAGCTGGATTCCTCACTGCAAATTCCTCTCTGCCAGACCTCCAAATCTCATTCATTCTCCCAAATCGCTGAGGTGGGAAAAGATCCCCGAGACCATGGAGTGCCAGCTGTGCCCATCCCACCTTGTCCCCAGCCCAGAGCTCTGAGTGCCACCTCCAGGAATTGCTGGGACCCCTCCAGGGCTGGGCACTGCAAAGCTCCCTGGGCAGCCCCTGCCAAGGCCTGAGCCCCCTTTCCATGGGGAAATTGCTGCTGTGCCCACCCTGAGCCTGCCCTGGCCCAGCCTGAGGCCGTTCCCTCTGCTCCTGTCCCTGTTCCCTGGAGCACAGCCCGACCCCCCCGGCTGTGCCCTCCTGGCAGGAGCTGTGCAGAGCCACAAGGGCCCCCTGAGCCTCCTTTGCTCCAGGCTCAGCCCCTTCCCAGCTCCCTCAGCCCCTCCTGGGGCTCCAGACCCTTCCCCAGACTCTCTCCAGCCCCTCCAGGTCTGTCCTGTCAGGAGGTGCCCCAGCAGTGGCAGCACAGGGACAGTCACTGCCCTGCTCCTGCTGGGCACACTGCTGCTCACACACCCAGGTGGCAGCGGCCTCTGGCACACCTGGATCCATGCTCAGACTGTCACCAGCACCCCCAGGGCCTTTCCCAGCTTTCCAGGCTCTGTCCCAGCCTGGAGCTGCTGGGGGCTGTGCTGACCCCCGGGCAGGACCCTGCATTTCCCCCTACTGATGCTGCCAACCCCCCCGGCCCTGCACAGGCCCTTCAGGGGCCTTTCACAACGCCAAGAGCAGCCACCCAATCCTACCCCAGGAGGACAACAGCATGGAATGCTTTCAGCTCTCCTGTACTGCACACTGCAACAGCCCAAAGCCATTCCTCCCGTGGTCAAGGGCCACTTCACACCTCACACACTGCAGAGGAGCCTCTCAGCAGCTCTGAACCAAACACACTCACCGGGATTTTCCAGCCCCTCGAGCAGCTCATTCATGTCAGGCAGCCACCTCACACAGGACACCTGCACTTTCTTTCCTTTTAAATACGATGAGACAGCCTCAGCATCACAAAACTCAGTGACAACAACTCAGAAGCAAATGTTTTCCTTGTCCCAAAGCTGCCCAGACACCAGCCCTGTCCGTGTCTGGAACATTTCTGAATGGATGGAGCTGTACCAGACAGGCACCAAGCACAATTCCATCAGGTGGGGATGTGCTGGGACCTGCTGCTCACCCAGCCCAGCACCCCTCAAACCCAGGCAGACACTTCTCCCTGGCTCCAAGCACCCTGAACACACCCCATCACAGATTAAAGTTCCCCAACTTATCTCGTGCAGAAGAGCAAAGACTCAGAGGCTCATCACAGACATCACCAAAGAGCCACAGGTCTGGATCACCCTGGAGAGTGAGAGTGGAGGAAAAACCCACACAGGGACCAGGACTGAGCCCCTCCTGCTCCAGCTCCAGCTCTGCACCCCAAACAGGCCCTGGTGTCCCCTGGGGTAAAAAACTGCAACACAGCAAAGGAGTCATAAAGAGATCTTCCAGGGCTGGAGCCCCTCTGGAGCCAGGCTGGGAGAGCTGGGGGTGCTCCCCTGGAGAGGAGAAGGCTGCAGGGAGAGCTGAGAGCCCTTGCAGGGCCTGAAGGGGCTCCAGGAGAGCTGCAGAGGGACTGGGGACAAGGATGGAGGGACAGGAGGCAGGGAATGGCTGCCAGTGGCAGAGGGCAGGGCTGGATGGGATCTTGGCAATTGGGAATTGTTCCCTGGCAGGGTGGGCAGGGGCTGGGCTGGAATTGCCAGAGCAGCTGTGGCTGCCCCTGGAGCCCTGGCAGTGCCCAAGGCCAGGCTGGACATTGGGGCTGGCAGCCCCTGGCACAGTGGGAGCTGGCCCTGGGCTGCAATCAGCTGCCATTGAAGATCCCTTCCCACCCAAACCACTCTGGCATTCACATTCCTCAGTCCAGGATGGAAACCAGCACCAAAAGCCATTGCAGCAAATGGAGAAAGGAAAGGAAAGAATGATTGCCTGGCTGCTTGCAGGTGCCCCCAGTGCCATTTCCCACAGGGGGTTTGTAGCCTGGCAAGGCCTGGTTAGAGAGGTTTGGGCTGTGCCAGGGTGCCCAGAGCAGCTGTGGCTGCCCCTGGAGCCCTGGCAGTGCCCAAGGCCAGGCTGGAGCCCCTGCCACAGTGGGAGGTGTCCCTGCCATGGCAGGGGTGGGGTGGGATGAGTGTCAAGGTCCCTTCTGATCCAAACCACCTGAGGTTCCATGAAACCACAGAATGCCAGGATCCCAAAGCTGCAGCAGCCCCAGAGCCCAGCACAGGGCACTGCTGGTGCTGCAAAGCCCAGCTCAGTGCAGCCCAGCACAGGCAGGCCCCGGGGAATGGCACTTGTCAAAAGGGATTCTGCACTCAGGTCAATTAACAGCAGCCAGGGCCCCAAACTGTCCTTCTGATTACCAAACACCAGCTGAAGACACAACAAATTAGCATGAAAACAACAGGGAATTTACCTTGCAGATTTCCAGGACTGTATTCTTTCATTCTAGAATAATCCAAGGGGGTTTTTCATGCCCTGAGAGCGACCAGCAAAGCATGTGAATTGTAATTTTAGGTAAATATTAATGTCAACAGTCTGTGTTAATACTGCACCTTATATTAAGCAAATATGGTTGCTAAAATGACCTTTACATACAAATTCCAAGTGCAGGGCTGTATCACATTTCAGGTATCCCAGGGGATTGTACACCAGTTTTTTATATATTAAGGAATCCTCATTTATGTAGAATTTACATTCACCTGGGCAGACAGGCAGCCAAACTATCCAAGGCTAAATTTCACTCTCAACCCCAAAGGATTCTTTTTCTTTCTCCTTATCCAAGAGATGTTTCAGAGGAAGCAAAAGGCAAGAGGAATTAAACAAAGAAAAAAAAAACAATCTGGCATACAAGAGGGAAAAAAACCCAGAAAACTAATTAGAAATTTCTTTGGAGAAAAAGAATCTAAAAAAATATTTGCTAATAAATATTTGAGGTACAAAATATTCTAGTGATGATCTAAAGTGTCTCTAAAAGTGCCCTGTGAAGCTGGATTTATGAATTTTTATTTTAAAGTTGAACAGTAAATAGATGAAATACCTGTATTTCCTGGGGTGCAGTGACTGAAGAGGGTTTCAATGATCTGTTTCTATTCAGCCAATTCTCTCAGAGGGGAACCAAAGCAAACCTTGGCCAGCCCCAGCTCTCCAGGTCCCCATTCCCACCCCTGCTCCTCACCTGCCCCATTCCCTGCTCCCAGCCCAGGACTGGAACATTCCCCTCAACTGAACATTTATTTGTTCTCCAGTTCCCCTCCTGCCAGGAGGGATCTGCTCCCAGGACGGGCCCTGCAAAGCCAAACTCCTGAAGCTGGAACATGCAAATGGCTCATCTCAATATCCCTTTGATCTGCACTAAATTACAGGGCCCAGTGCTGCCCTCAGCCCTGCAAACCAACTGCAGGAGTCCCACAGACACCTCCACAGGGAGCTCTGGCCTCAGCTCCTCTTTGCCCCCCTGGCAAACACAGCCATGGCCAGGGATGGGTGCTGGCTGTGGTTGCTAAAATGACCTTTACACACAAATTCCAAGTGCAGGGCTGGATCACATTCCAGGTATCCCAGGGGATTGTACACCAGTTTTTTATATATTAAGGAATCCTCATTTATGTAGAATTTCCCAAATGGTGGGAAGGACTCTCCTGCTGCTGCCTGAGGAGCCCCCCAGGATTTCAGCTCTGCTGGGGGATCTCCCTTGTTTTGCTCCTCCACTGCTGCAGAGAAATGTGGGAAATGATATCATTGTTCTATTTCTCTGCAGAGACAAACGTCCTGATTTCTCAGCTCTAAGATCCCAGAATTCCAGATGATTTGGGCTGGAAAGGACCTTAAAGCCCCTCTCATTGCACCCCTGCCATGGCCAGGGACTCCTCCCACTGTCCCAGGCTGCTCCAATCTCTTTCCAACCTGCAAGATCCAACAGCATTTGTTCTGTTTGTGAGAAAACAAGATGAGATCCCAAGTTCTCCTTCTTTGTACAAGCCAGGTGCTTACCCAGAGCACCTCCAGAGTGTGATTATTCCTTGGATATTTATTTTTAACTCCTGTGCACCCTGCAAGTGGAAATACAATATTTCCATCCATTTGGCCTCTATATTTTAAGTCTTGCTCAATTTGCAATTAAAAAAAAAAAACCAACAAAAAACTCCAACCAAACACTTCTCTAGTAAAACATCCCTCAAAAAAAAGGCAACATTATTACAAGAACACCAGAATTGAGACAGGAAGAACAAAAATCATCAAAACCATGAAACATCCTTAGAACGAAGAGGAGAAAACCAAAACCAAGAAACATCCTTAGAATGGAGAGGAGAAAACCAAAACCAAGAAACATCCTTAGAATGGAGAGGAGAAAATCAAAACCAAGAAACATCCTTAGAATGGAGAGGAGAAAACCAAAACCAAGAAACATCCTTAGAATGGAGAGGAGAAAATCAAAACCAAGAAACATCCTTAGAATGGAGAGGAGAAAATCAAAACCAAGAAACATCCTTAGAATGGAGAGGAGAAAATCAAAACCAAGAAACATCCTTAGAATGGAGAGGAGAAAATCAAAACCAAGAAACATCCTTAGAACGGAGAGGAGAAAATCAAAAGCTACAGCTGAATACTTTGACTTATACACTCACAATTGTTAGAACTCTTTAAATGAACTAAAGGTTTACAAATTTCAGATGGAAACAAATCCTCCTTCAGCTGGGGGAGGCTGCTTGAGTTTGAACAGCTCACAGAGGAGGTTATTTCAAAAAAATGCCAGATCTGAGTGCAGTCAGACAATTTACAGCATCCAGGAGAGGGGAAATGCATTCCCCAGCTGACAGCAGGGAAAGCATCACACACTGCACAACAGGTTTGCACTGACAACCAGAGGCAGGGTTAAAATACCTTGTTCCATCAACTGATTACTGCCCTATTTTTAGCCTTCTCCCATAACAATAGTGGGTAAAGAAAGAATGTGAAGTCACAAGTATTAGACAGGATTAGGTGGTTTAACTACTATTTTTGTAGTAAAGGATTCATGGTTAGAATTGCTACTACCATTAGCACTGGAAGCAAAAAGCCATTGAAATTGCAGATTGGCTAATGCCTCCCCTGGCATGGGGCCAGGCTGATTAATGATTCAGGGGACAGAAATAACTGCAGCAGAGGCAGCCTTGCAGAGGGGCTCTCCTTCCTTAGCTAATTATGGTTTTCCTCCTATTTTATCCACCCAGGGAAGAGCTTCATTAATGTGGAATTTAGGTTACCCTGCCATGTCTCAGGCACATATTGGGGTGCAGGATTCAAAAATACTGGATTAGGGAAGAAACAATCTGAGTTTTGTCCTGTTGGAGCTGCAATCCTTGGGAAAACCATCTTCTGCTCCCCAGGTGTGTGTGTGATCCATGGGCTTGCACAAGAGCTCGGGGCCATGCTAAGATCTGACCTTGGGGGGCTTCTCCTTTTACCCCCAGCCCCTCTCTGACCTTCCCAGGTTTAAATTCAGAGGGAAAAAGATGTGGAGAAAGGATACAGCAGTGTTTAACTGCACCTCTGCCAGAAGAGATGAGAGTGGCCTCACACCACCCTGACAGGGACTCACTGAGGGCTCAGCAACAGCCGAGTGTCACCCCAGAATCAAAGTCTGAGCAGGGCAAGAAGCAAAGGCAGATGTTGCCAATAAAAACAACTGCCCTGGACCAGAAGTTATCCCTAACAAAGGCAGGAGTAACAGGAGAGCTGAGAGCAGCTCCTTGCCGGGAGGGAGCAGCATCACATGGCAGCAGCACAAAGGAACGTTTGTTCAGCCTGACATCAGCACTCAGGGAAAACAGCCTGGAAATCCTCCCTGATACACCTCAGAGGGAGTTCTGTGAGCCAGGCAGGCCAGGGACAATGCCCTGCAACAGCTCTTCATTACAACGCCCTGATTTCTGATCAGCAGCTGGAATTTGTGGTAGTTCATGAGGAACAGGGACTGGGGATGGACTGGGTGGCTTTGTGGGGCTCAGATGCCCTGTAAAGCTTCACCCATTTGCAAAAATGCTCCCAGGATCACAACCTGCTCTGCAGAAGCAGAAGGAGGTCACAGCAACTCAGCAAACCACAAATGAGCTGTAAGGGGAGAGCACAACTGGGGAGAGGGGAGGAGAAAACAAGCAGGACAAGTTCTGTAATAAACCTCTTTTCAAAGCACACTCGTACAAGATATCCACTGAAATACTCTGAAGTCTTCTGGAAGCACTGAATTTGCAAATTCAGTAATGTGAAAGTGGTTTTGCTCCTCCTGAGTGAGCACCACGACAAGGAAACAGAGCAGCAGAGCAGCAACAAGCACACACCCGGTCACTTGGGCAATCCCAGCTGGACAATCTTATCTGCACTGCCCATCAGGAACAGCAAAATCCATGGATTTGGAAGAAGCAGAGTCTCAGAGTACCTTTCTGAATGTTTCAGAGTGTTTTCTGTCCCCTGCATATCACAAGGATTTTCCAACCTGAAATTTCCAACTAAGCCAATCTACTCGTGCTCCCTCTACCTCAGGAGAAATTTTCAGGGAGCAACACAAAGCAGAAACCAAATTAAATCTTCCAGTTCCCCTCCCAAGCCACCCCTCCACTATGGAGAAATCTCTGTGAAACAGATCAGCCAAACCAGACATTTCATTTCAGCAAGGAATTATGTTTCAAATTACCTGGGTATCAAATTAGCAGAGCCCTTTCAGTGTCAGGGAAAGGAAAACCCTGAGCAGTTCACTGGGACACAAGGAAGTTCCCATAAAAACTCAACAGGTTTAATGAAACAGAGGTCAGAAACCACCTACCAGAGCTGAGCCACAGGTGCTGCCACATGGTTTGTGTGACAAGGGACTCACTCCATGCTGTCAACCCCAGCACAGACAATACATCCAATTATGTGGAGCACATATCCACAGGCACATCAGAAATCATGGAATGTTTGGGCTGGAACAGACCCCAAATCCCAGCTCATTCCACCCCTGCCATGGGCAGGGACACATTCAACTGTCCCAGGTGGCTCCAACCTGGCCTTGGACACTTCCAGGGATGGGGCAAAATCTCTGTCCCAAGGGGTAAAGCATCACTTAGCCAGGATTTCCCTTTGGAAGGACAAACACCAGGGCTGCCTTTGCTCCCAGCACCTTTTTAGAGGCAGACAAGCTGTGGCCACGGTGCCTACCAGCAGCACCCAGCACTGTCAGTGTACACAGACCCAGCTGCTCCCAGGGCAGGAAGCAGCCTGGCTGCAGGAGCTGTGCCCCACGAGGGCAGAATTACCAGAATTGCCTCCTGCCTCTGCCTGAATCCAGCTCCAGTGAAGAACTCACATGGTCACGCTGCCAAAAGGCAAAACTGAGCAGAAACCCCAGCCCCAGCCCTGTTGTGCTGACTATTCTTCACCAACTCCATGTGAAAAATTCCCCACATTCAACAAGACCGTCCCTGCAGAGTTCTATTGTCTCCAATTATTAATTAAACATGCTCTGAGAGAAAGCAAATGCCTAAAATCATTTGCTTCTACCAAGCAACTCCCACACTACCCGAGTGCAACTCCAACAGCCTGAGCAGATGCAGGGACTGCAATTCCAGAGGGACACAGCACAGAACTCTCCCTTCACTCCAGCTCAGGCACACACACCAGCCACAGGAGACCCCAGCCAAGAAAACCCAGCCAATTTTCCTAAAAACCTGCTCAGTGCTGATAACTTGTCCCAGCTGAATATCCCGAGTGTCTTTTCACTGCCCCCAGGAGCAGCAGAGGCTGTTTGGGTTTGTGAGGAGATCTGTGCAACCTTTCATAACCAAGGCAGGCCCAGCCAGGCCATTCCTCATCTGGAGCCATCCTGGGCCCTCCCTGTGTGATGTCCTGATCCTGCCCGTGGTTTGCAGGATGAACAGCACACAAACACTCAAACTCTCTCTGCCCAACACCAACCAGGGATCACAGCCCAAACCTGCTCACTCCAATATTCAAATTAACTGAGGCCTGATACTCAGCCTCATCCTGCTACTTTTGGTGGATAAAAAGAGAAAAATTTGCAGTTAAGGGTCTTCCATGGAAATTTGGTGATTAAGGATTTGGAGCTGCAAACAGCTGGGATTTTGCTCAGGAGATCTGAGTAATCAAGTGAGGAAATCAAAGTCTGATCCCAGCATCATTTCAGTGTCTGCAGGGACAAGAAGACCTTGTAAGCACAGGTTTTTTGTGTGGATGCTGAAGCTTTGACACTTAAATTTGTGAAATGACTGGGGCATCTTTAATTGGTTCATTTTATATAAAAACCTGGCCCCAAACACACCTTCCAGAAGAGAAGGGGAAAGTCCAACAGGAAAAGAAAGTTTCTAATCAAAACACAAACAGACACAGCATTTTCCTGCTGCTCACAGGGAGAGGACACCAGCAGGAAGGAGCCCCTCTCCTCCTTTTCCTTGAGCCATCCCTGCTAAAGCCACTCTCAGCTCAATTCCCAGAGTTGCAGGAGGAAGAGCACAATGAAACCCATGGAAAGGCAGGATCCTGCAGCTCAGGTGTGACTCAGAGCACTCCTGGCTGTTTAATGCCACCATGAAATGCCATCAATTGGTAAAAGCCACTGCAGTGTTATCACCAACAGACACACGTCTGTCTACACACCCAACAAAAAGAATCTGGGATTCAACAATTAAAATCCTTCTGCCTTTAATCACGACCTCCCAAGCTCTAGGCAGACATTAACCTATATTAGCCTATAATTATTTTTTTTCTGACTTCCCATTATCTTTTAGCTACTGAGTTTCCTAACCAGTCTTCAAGGCTGGGCCCTCACTGAACCATCTCTGAAAGTCTAAAATGAAAAGTACAGTAATAAAAGAGCATCCATAAGAAACTGAGAATCAGGAGACATCCCTAATGATTCCCTACCTCCCTGCATGTCCCAGCACTTCCTTCCACTTTTGTTTTTGCAGGCCAAATTCAATTCTACCCCAGCTAAACCCAAACTGAATTAAATCATTTTGCATGCCTAAGATTAGTCCTTGCTCCAGGGAATTTATAATTTAAGCAGCAGATGTGGAGGTGGCCGAGAAGTCAAGAAGAATGCCAGTGCTGGGATTATACAGATCCTGCACTCTGCTTCCCAGGAACAAAACCCTGAGGCAAGCAGAGAATTATGGAAACAGAGAGATGGAGCACCAAACTCTGATAAAAGTGCCCATCAATCACTGGAGCACCAATATCAAACAAGACTGAGGGGAACAGGGATAGTGCCCCACCTCAGAGCTCACCTGGAAGGAATTACAGACACAAAGATTGCTTTGGAGATGAGCACTGAATGCAAAAACACTGGAACTCCAGCTGTACCCCATTTATCAGAGTGGAAAAGCAGCAGGAAGCAGAGCAGATAAAAACCCCAAGGTTAACTCTGGCCTGGTGGGTATTTCCTGAGCCTCAGCTCACAGAACTCACAGGGGAAACTGAGAGCATCACACAGAATCATCTGTGAGCTCCATCCTGCACGTGGGATCTGTCCACACACCCTTCTCACCACTGTCCACCCTCACAATAGGAACTGCATTTGAAAAGTTCATTTAAACTAGCATAAGTAAATGAGCTTTCCTTTCACTAAGTGGTTTATTTATTAGGACCATTTCATCCCACAAGTTACTGAAGAAAATCAAGCAGAGCAACACTTCTGCTGACAACAGGACAAGCCTCTGGAACAGGCAGGATTCTTTAGTTTGAGTGAAAGTCTTTCCATTATTAAATAAATAGAAGTTCAAATACCAGCAGAGTTTTTAATGACTGTGAGCTTGGAGTGCCCTGTCCCCACCCCCCTTATCTCCAGAGAGTTTTGTTGTCTTTGCTTTCAGGGATTTGCAGTAAAAGGAGGATGAAAGTGTGAGCTGGAGGAAAAGAGGATTGAGAATTTATGACATCATTTTAATTCATGAAGTCATCTTGCCACAAAATGCCCAAACAATAGCAGGCCCTGCCCAGCCATCTCCACCCCAAGACTCTGTGGCTGCTTTGATTTGAAAAACCTACAAGTTTGCAGGAAGAAATTCTTGCTTATGGTTTCCTTCAGAACTTAGAGCATTAAGATCTCTGTCACTGATGTCTCTTGAAGCAAGTTTTACAGTAAGTGACTGAAAACTTGGATAATAAACAAAAATTACATTTGTTTCAATGAAGTTATTTCTTCTGAATTGATACCTAAATACTACATTTCTCCATAAGGGAATAACAACAATATTTTTCTAGCTCTTTAGCTCCTATTGCAGTATTTTATGTGATTTTTCTTCCAGAACAAATTAACAGGGCACTTGGGTTTATTTCTTTGTTGATGTACACACTGTCTTCGGTGAGGCTGCAGAATTCCCTGCAATGTTTGCTTTTAAATGCTCTGGTTGGCAACACATCCCCTGGGGAGGCACAGCAGAGGAGCCAGGGCTTGGCCGCTTTGATTCCAGAAACTGGAGGCAGGAGATGTTCACAAAGGTTGCAAAAGCTTTGTCTGCTGCTCTGGCAATATTTGTGGGGATCATTCTGCTTTAAAATGTGCTTACACTTGGGTTCTGCTGCCTCGGAGAAGAAGCACTCGTGTGTCTTTGATGAGTGAGCTCCAGGTCACAGACAGAGTGGAGTGAGTCAGCCACTCACTTAACTGCAGCACGAGTGACAATGCAACTGCTGAAAAGACTTCTAGTAAACAGCACTAGCACACAGCCTGGCCCACCACCCCTCTGGAGACTGAGTGGCTCTAAGAAGTTCCTAAAACCACTGCTTGGTGACACTCTTAAAGCTGCTCTTCTCAGCTCAGCTCCACACACCATCACCACCTTCCCCTGTACATGATCACCACAAAAACCCAACCCCAAAGCAAAGAAACCCAGTCAAACATACCACCAGCAACTTCCACTCCTGTGTTTTCCAATATTGGGAATGGTAAAAGCCCAACCTACATGCATTGGCAGTTTTGTAATACCATTACATAAGAATTATTTAACTACAGGAACAGATTTGAAAAGCAGCAGCAGCAGCAATCACGGCTATGCTGGTTCACACATCAGAGAAAAAAAATCAATAAAGGGAGTGATGAATTTTGTAAACATGCATTCGACTGTGACAGGGAGTGGATTGGGATTTGGGATTTCAACATCCTCAAGAGCAGAAACCTTTCAACTCAGAGCTACCAGGGCACCGCCACCCTGACAAGAGAAAACAAACAGCAGCACTGTGGCCACTCCACCAGAACCAGCTCCAGCTTTGAAGAGCACCATGAGAAGCATCTCTGAGAAGGCTGCAGGGCTGAGTTGGGCAGGCTGGGAGTGGTTTGCTACCTGATGCTCTGCATGGATGTTGTCCCCGGTGGGCCAGCGGTGTTTGCTGTTGTTGTAGCCGCCGCCGCCGCTGCCTCCTCCCCCGAGCTGCTCCCCGTGCTGCCTCTGGAAGAAATAATCCACCATGGCGTCGTCCTGGGAGCGCCCCGCCACCCCTATGGATCCGGGCACGGGGCTGGAGTGTGTCCCTGCTGCAAGGGCCTGGTTTGCAGCCGGCTGTGGCTGAGCCTGCGAGCCTGTGCCAGATGTCAGTACCACAGGCATGGTGGGGTTGGCTGTGTCTTGAGCGTGCTGCTTCAGGTGGGGGCTGAACGAGTCCTGCCACAGAACTGCTTTTCTCTTCAAAACGCACGCTACGCTCATTCCACCAACACCTGCAGGGGGACACGGGGAAAGAGAGGGGAGAGAGACATGAAATCCTCCCAGCTGCACCTCTGAGCGTTAATTAACACACCCATCCTGGGACTGGCAGGGGAACATCGCTGTGGCAAAAGCGACTCCTCCAACACTCACTCACTCCGGGAACCCAGCAGCCAGAACAGCACTGAAAGTGCACAGGGATCCCACCAAAAATGCAGAGATCCCACTGAAAATGCACAGAGATCTCACCAAAAACCCACAGGGATCCCACCAAAAACCCACAGGGATCCCACTAAAAATGCACAGAGAACCCGCTGAAAATGCACAGAGATCCCACCAAAAACCCACAGGGATCCCACCAAAAACCCACGGGGATCCCATCAAAAACCCACAGGGATCCCACTGATAATGCACAGGGATCTCACCGAAAACCCACAGGGATCCCATCAAAAACCCACAGGGATCTCACCAAAAACCCACAGGGATCCCATCAGAAACCCACAGGGATCTCACCAAAAACCCACAGGGATCCCATCAGAAACCCACAGGGATCCCACGGATAATGCACAGAGATCCCACCAAAAACCCACAGGGATTCCACTTTCTGTGCAGCACGGGTTAGCATCCTGCACAGGATGCCCATGAAGCAGCAGCACAATGGCAATTTTTGCCAGGGACAACACATGACTGGAAAACTGCTGGGGAAAAACCCCCAAAAACCCATGGAAGGCAGTGACACCAGAACCTGCTGTGTCCACTTACACCAGGCAAAAGGGGCCTGGTCCCCCATCCATATAACACTCAAGGCCCCCTGCATCCCAAAGTATTCCCTCAGTCAGGCAAAGCAGCAAAGCAACAGTTTGGTTTGGTTTTGGTTTTTCAATGCAAACTTAAAATCCCGGATTTCTGCTCGTACAGTTCACGGAGCCCAAACACAGTGTGTGCCCTCCCTGCTAACTCAGGAGGGTGCTCCGGAGGCAGTAAAACCCATGGACACGCTTTGTGCAGTTCCCTGGAGAAAGAACAGCAAACCAGGACCTGGGATCTCAGCAGAACTTTCCAGAGCAGGCACAGCCAGCACTGCTGGTCCTGCTGTCAATAGCACCGGGGGAAATTTGGACAACTCCAAAAGACTTTCAGTGCCCAGAGCACTGATCACCCCAGTAAAATACCCCAATAAATTAAATAACCCAAATGTTTTACATGCATCCAAATGATCTGTGAGCAGGAGGAAAACCTGCACATTAAGCTGACAGCAACTCACTAACTTCCTATTCCCCAAAGATTTTGATAACATTCCAGCAGCACAAAACCACAGAAGTTTGTTTGTTTGTTATTTTAAGGCAGGACTATCAGAGCAATAGAGACACTACAGGTGTGAACAGCAAAGTGTTTTCCCCCCATTATGTAATGTTCACACAACAAGCCAAATTCATGTTTAAAGGCATGGGATAGTCTGAATTAATCTTCATTAAAAATACCAACAGTTTATGACTTGAGGTACCTAAATGCAGCCCCACAGAGAGTTCTGAGGATGAAACTGGGGTGGTGGAGCCCTGTGGAGCTCCTGGCAGAGCAGCCCCGGGATGTTCCACTGCTGTACCTTGGTGGCTGCAGAGCTTGGCCCTGCTCCTGCCAGCGGCTCCGAGGGCTGAAAGGCAGCGCTGTTCCCTCCCTGCTCCTCGGAGCAGCCCTGAACAACACTGCTACAACCAACTTCCAAGAACAATTTACTAACGGTGGGGAGACCAAAATAAAACATCTGAGTCCTATCTTTGATCCAACTTTGTCAGGTCTGCCCCACGAGTCCAGCATGGGGTTAATACTGAGAGGAAAATGACTCTGAAAACTGCAGAGATCAGGTTGTTTTAATTGCACCTCCAATATAATTGGGTGCTGTGTGCCCCCAGGGCCACTCTGCAGGGCTTTTTATACACTCACAACTTAAATACCACGGACATCCAACAGGACTCACTCCTCCAGCTTTCAAAGAGTCTGGAAATCACCACCTTCCCCACATACTTGAAAAAACACTGAAAACACGATATGACTGAATCTTGACTGATTTTGAGACTACAATTCAGTTTAATGGCATTTTCCTCTTAATTTCCCTTTAGCAAACAATATCAAAATCTTTCTGTAGTATCACACAAAGCACTCAAGCTCCTCCACCAAAAAGAACAAAAAAATTAAGTAATTAATGGTAAGAAATTCATTTATCATCAAACTGAAGTGTGTACAAACTGCAGCAATGAAATCTGAGCGGCCCCTTGAAAGGAAGTTACAAGTTATCTCCGGGCAGACAGTAAAAAAAAACCCAAACAAACAAAGGAAGATACTATGAATCCCCACCAAAAAATTTCCAGTATCTACAGATTGTGACAAGCCCATTTCCAGTGGGAAACAAGGTACAAAGTCGCACGGCCACAGTCTTTGCTCCTTCAAAAAGCTGCAGACACTAATTAATTTCCGAGTTAATAAAGGTGTTATTATAAAAACCATGAGGGTCCAGAAAATCTCAGTCAATGGATTAAGGAGAGGCTGCTCCCAGGCGCTTCCTCTCTGGGCTGCTCCAAACACGAACGGAAAACTTGGCAAAGGCGACATTTTGCAAGGGAGCAAAGGGGAAGGAGCATTGTGGGTAGTTCAAGTTTAGTTCCAAGCCGTGTTTTTATGGGAATGCCGCGATCGAGGCAGCCGCGGGACAGCTGAATCCTGTCATTCAAAGCTCCCGGAGCTCGGGCACTCAACCTACACGGGCACCGCAACGCCGCAGCTGCCCGGGGCCTCCAGAGCCTCTCGCATTCCCAAACTCTTCCTGAACACAGAGGATCAACTTTTCCCAGGTGAAAGCCCGGCCTGGCAAACAAAGGCTTCCACGCTGCTCCACCGCGCTCAGGGCAGGCGGCTCTGCTCTTCCCTGGCTGAAAAGGCGGTGGGGAAATGAGCTGCTCCGCGTTGTCACCGCAGGCAGAACGCTGCAGATTATGGGACGTTCCACAAACAACAAAAAAACTTCGGAGGAATCTCCCTGCGAGTTTGAAGTACCGCTGGTGACAACACTGAATAAAGGAGCTTTAATCCACACAGAGCTCGGCTCCACAGCCAGATCCTCCCGGCTCTGGTTCCGTATTACCCTCAAAATCACAGATTATTACAAAATTAACACCGTGTAAAATGATCGTTCCAAAAAAGTTCAACCCCAAAGCGGAGGAGTTTGGGTTGGGTGGGTTTTTTTTGGAAAGTTCCACTGGAAATGAAAGCAGAGCCATTGTTTGAGAGCTGTGTGGCCTAGCAGAACTTTTAGCGTTATCCCTGTGTTTTCCTGAAAACCTGGGGAGCCGCAGCACTGAATTCCTGACCCATGGGATTCCCAAAACCAGCACTGAAACCCAAAAGGACCCTCGGACTCCCTTTCCCCCACCTCCATCCCTCTTATTAAAAGAAATTCCTTACTCATGATCTGCCTAATAAAATCTCTGCTCCGAACAAAGTTATTAAACATTGACCAAAGCAAACAACAACAATAACAACAACAAAAAAAAAACCAGAGCATTTCTCAGGTTGGGCCGAGAGGCTCTTAAAATTCCAACTTTGCAGCTCACAAGGGCCGAGGCTGTCGTTATGTGAGCACGAGATAAAAACAAGGGGGCAGAAAAACCCCACACAAACACAAAACCCCCAGGGTCACCCAGCACATCGGAAAGGACTGTCTGCTTTTCCCTCCCTCCCTCTGCCAGCCCCGACCCTCTCCCCTTCCAGGGACCCCCAGAGCCGCCGAAACCCCCCCAACACCGGGGAGACGGAACCCAAGCACCCCTCGGAGCCCTGGGGGCAACAAAGCGGGGCCTCGGCCGGAGCGACAGAGCCGCCCGGGATTGAAGGCCCGGGACGAGGGGGAGCCCCCCCGGGATCAAACCCGTCCAGGAGCAAGGGGAGACCCTCCCCAGGAGCAGGGGGAGCCCCACAGAACGAGGGGCAGCCCCCGGCGGGCCTGGCCCGGGCCAAGGCGGCTGAGAGCTGGGATGGGCCCGCACCCCCCCAACAATAACCCCCGTCCCCGTTACCGGAGCGCCCGCGGGGCCGCGCTCGGGGCCCGAGGGTCCCCCCACGCCCCCTCCCCGCTAACAATGGGCCCAGGCCGCGGCCCCGACAGGGAGCCGGGCGGGAGCGCCGGCGCAGCGCCCCCGCCGCCGCTCGCCTTCGGGGCGGCCTGGGGCCTCTCCTCCCGCTCCCCCCGCCAATATGCGCCCACCGGCGGGTCCGCGGGGGTCCGGGGCGCGGCGGGGCCGGCCCCGGGCCGGTACTCACGGGCGGAGCGCTCGGATGCAGACGGATGCCGGGCCCCCCCCGGCCGCTCGCCGCTGCCTCTCCCCGGCCGCTCACTCCGACAACATGGCGGCGCGGCGGGGCCGCGGCCGCGCTGCACCACGGGAAGGCGAGGCCGCTCCAGCGCCGCCGGGACGGGGCGGGATAGACCGGGAAGGGCCGGGACGGGACGGATCGGATCGGGATGGACCGGACCCGACCCGACCGGGACGTGCCCGGGCTGTGCTCCGACCCTGCCACACTGCCCAGGCTGGGGTCAGCCCGCAGCGCCCTCCCAGCGTGGCCCCTGCCCGGCCGGGGCGCGGGCACAGCCCCGCCTTCAGCCCCGCGCTGCCGCTGGCACCGCCACCGGCGCTTGCCGGGCTGGCGAGGATGTGGCTGAGCGCCCCCAGTCTGGGCACCCTGATTTCCCCCCATACCGGGCATCCTGAACACTCTGCACCCCGCTGCCTGGACATCCCACAGCCTCCGAGCCCCCCCAGCCTGAGCACCCCGAGTGCTCCCCGTCCGAGCCCCCCCAGCCTTGGCACTCCCAGCTTGTGCACAGCGAGCCCCTCCAAGCCGGGACACCCTAAACCCCCCCGGCTGGGTAACCTGGACACCCCAAGCCTCCCAACCTGTGCACCCCGAGCCCCCCAAGCCTGGCACCCCGACTGCTCCCCTACCGAGCCCCCGCCTCAGCCTGGGCATCCTGAACCCCCCAGCCTTGGCACTCCCAGCTCGTTCACACCGAGCCCCCCAAGCTGGGACACCCCAAGTCCCCCCAGCCCGCTCTCCCCAGCCCCCAACAGCGCTGATCCCCCCTCCTGCCCCAGAACCGCACCGGGGGCACCGAGCGCCGGCTGCACAGCGGCGCCTCCTCACCCTCCACCAACAGCCAAACACAATTTTGGGGCGCTTCTCCCTTGGTGCCTCCCCATGTCCCCTGCCCACAAAGCCGGGGCTGCGGGGGAACTACAGCCCCCGGCGTGCGGAGCCCGGGCAGGGCCGGGCAGGGCGGGCGGCGCTGGCCGCTGGGAGCGGTAGTTCTGCCCCGGCTCCTCCATGTTAAAGGGGCAGCCCGTGGGCAGCGCCTTTGTGCCCTCCTGCCCCTCTGCCCCTCCTGCCCCGCCGTGCTGCGCTCCCGGCGCTTTTGGGGGAGGCTGAGCGCTTGATGCGCTCATGGAATATTTTCTCCCCGTCTTGGCGGGGCACGCAGGGAACCAGGAGGGAAGAGCCGGCGCTGGGGAGAGCTCGGGACGTGCCCGCACTTGCACGGAGGGAGAAGCGGCAGCTGCTCCCAAGGGCTCCCAAGGGCTCCCAAGGCCCGGCTGTGGGGCACAGAGCCCGCGGCACGGGCGGGTCCCGCGGCCGCAGCTTTTGTGGGTTATGGGGGTGCAAGAAATCACTTCAAGCCCGGGTTCTCGGTCATTAAAACACGTGCAAAGCTGGATCCAGCCGTGCCTTGCATCCATTTTCTGCTCGACGGGCTGCCGGGGTGACTGATGGGTGTTTCCATCACCTCACTGCCTTTTCCAGTGTGCACTCCCTTGTGGGGCAGCAGGGCCTCACCTTGATCCCCAAAACCCTGGGGAAACACGGCTTGAAGGGTTTGGTGTGGGTGCCCCAGGCCGGGCTTGACCGGACAGTCAAGATAAACAATGAGCAAAGGTTTTCCCTGCTGAGGGTGGGTTTGGAGCTGAGCCTTGTGCAGACACACAGAGGTGGCTTTGGCCAGCAGCATCCTGGCTTCTGTGACCTGGCCAAGCCCTGCTGGGATGAACTCGGCTCTACTGGGCTCAGCTCTGCTGTGACACTGGGCACAGACCCACGTGTGGCTGACGAGTGGACACGGCTCTGCTGGGTCATTCCTGTGGCTCCAGTGTCTTGAATTCCCTGGAGAGGAGAAGGGACTGGAGAAGGAGTCCTGTGAGGAGAGGCTGAAAGAGCTGGGAAGGGTCTGGAGCCCCAGGAGGGGCTGAGGGAGCTGGGAAGGGGCTGAGCCTGGAGCAAAGGAGGCTCAGGGGGCCCTTGTGGCTCTGCACAGCTCCTGCCAGGAGGGCACAGCCGGGGGGAGATCAGGCTCTGCTCCCAGGGAACAGCATGGCAGAAAATAGACTCAAGTTGTGTCAATGGAGGTTTGAATCAGGAAAAATTTGAATATCAGGCATTAGCACAGGAAGTGAAACCATGTCCCCTGAAAGTGTTAAAAAAGTATGTGAATGTGACCTTTGAGGATGTGGTTTAGTGGTGAACATGGCAGTGCTGGGTTAATGGTTGGACTGGATGATCTTAGAGGTGTTTTCCAGCAGCCAAATATTTCCATGATTCTTTGGGGGCCCGTGCAGTGTCCCCAAAATGCCAACTGTGTGGGCAAGGCCAGCCTCTGGCTGGGGTGGAAATGTGAATGGTGGAGCTGTGTCATCTGGGCACTGGACCAACTCAATCTGCCTGCACACCCTTCTCCTCTGGTTCCACCCATCTCCTGGGCACCCTGGGCTGGTACAAGGCACCAGAGATGGCTCCTGGCTGACAAAGATTTGGGCTGCAAAGCCTGAGAGGTCAGGAGTTCTTTTCCATTTCATGTCCTTACTGGGACAGAGGGCTGGGGTGTCCCTGCAGTTCTGCACTTCTTCTGGCCCCTTTTGGGGTGTTGTACCTGCCAGCTGCCACCCTCAGCTCCCCACCAGGCTGTCCCTGAGCTGTCCTGTGGTGGTGGCCCTGATGTCCCCACCAGGCTGTCCCTCTGCTGTGAGGCAGAGATAAGAGCTCTGCCAGGTGGGCTCAGCACACACCCAGGCTGCTTGCTGACACTGGGATCGTGCTTTCTGTTAATTATACCTGGGATAATTACAGTTATGCCAGTGTAATGAGAGGGGGAGGGAAGGAGTCCTGCTGGGGATGAAATGTGAGTGGTTCAAACTCTCATTTGCCAGTGAATTTTGCCGGATTTAGGGAGAGTCCTGCGGCTGTGAGGCTGAGGGGAGTTTGGGTCTCATCTCCAGCACTTCCATCCCTCCCACAGCTTCTCCTGCCTCCCACCACTGCCATCCTCTCTTCTGCCTCAGACCTCGCCCAAGCTCCCAGCTTGTTGCCATCCATGGAAAAGTCTCCCACTGGGAGAACATACTGCTCCAAAAGCTTCAGAGCCAGAGTGAGAGGAACAGGCAGTGAAATAACTTCCACCTCCACAGGAAAAACCTTCTGGGGGTGGAAATGTCCTTCTGATCTTCCTTGCAGCGTTGGCCACCAAGAGCTGCCCCAGCTGCCTGGCCCTGCCTGACCCCATACCAGTGCTGACAGAAGTTATCCTGGGATGCATCTTCATCTGCTGAGGGAAAAAGGGACCTCCAGGGGGTGACTGTGTCCTCCCACCTCCAAATGCCTCCCTAGAAGGGCCTTTCTCCCTCTCTCCCCAGCAGAAGGGGCTTCAATCCACGGTGAACATCACTTTGAACATCAAAATTCCACATCCCCACCAAATGGCCAAATCCAGACCCTCCTTCCCTGCTCTGCCCAGACGCTGTGCCCGGTGGCACGGTGCCCAACACCACAGAATCTTCTCTTTGAAGGAGTCTAAGAGCAAACAAACCCAGCTCTGCTGCCGTGATTCATCCTCCTGGGAGCAGAGCTTCCCACAGCTCCACAAGGGAGACACCTGCACAGGACAGGGGGTTCACCTGGGAGAAAAAACAGCTTGGGGGGCTCCTAAAAGTGGCTTCAGTGCTGCCCCAGGGAAGCCTGGCAGGCCTCAGCCTTGGGATATCCAATATTTTTATTTCAATGACAATTTGATGCCTACAATTAAAGGCTAAATTGAAGGAAGGAGGATCTCTCTCTGTGTGGGGCACCAACATTTCCTTGGCCACCATAAAAAAAGATTTAAAAATTCACTGACTGACTCAATTTTTCCCAAGCCAAGCCAAAAACTGCTGAGGTCTTTATGCAGAATATTTTCAGAGTGTGCTGGCTTGACCAAAAAACCCTTGCAGAGCCAAGTGCATCATTGATTTGCATCACTGGGGCAGCATTTCGTCAAACCCGGTGCCTTGAGACACCAAACAATGACCAGCCCTGAGCTGGGCAGCTCCAGCACTGCTCCTGAGCACATCCACTGCTCCAGACACCTGAGATCAGGGCCCTTCCCAGTGCCACCTCCATGGAAACCCTTCCTGAGCTGGACCTGGGGAAGGTCCCTGGGCTCTGCAGCAGCTCTGAGCCCCCTGCTGTCCACCAACACCTCTCACCCACGGGTTTCTTTCCACACTCGTGTTGAGGCACCCAGAGCAGATGGGTTTGTTTTTTTCAGGAGTCCCAGCCAAGTGTCTAAAAGTGGCTGCTGAACTGTTGTGGTTATGGGAAGCTGCAGGGAGTTCTGGCTGTGGACCCACCTGGCAGCAGCAGGGTCTGAGAGTGTGGTGTTGGCTGCACAGCTGCTTTTTCTTGTGAAAATACAGCCCCCAAAACTAAAGTTTTTGAGCAGCTCCCACCCACCAGCTGGGCTTAGGGCTGTGCATGGAGTCCCCAGTCCCTGGTGCAAGGACAAAGCTGCTCTGGGGGATGTCCTGAGGCTGCTCAAATCCCACTGTTTCCTCTCTGTGCTCAGGGAAGCTGCTGGCAAAGCTGTGCCACGTCCCATGGTGAGGAAAGAGCCATGCCAATGCCTCTGCTTCCCAGGGGAACGAGCTTCCAGCATGGGCATGGATCACTGGAGAGTCCAGAGGAGACACCAGGATGGACAGAGGGATGGAGCAGCTCTGCTGGGAGGAAAGGCTGGGAGAGCTGGGATTGTTCAGCCTGGAAGAGAAGCATCTTCCAAATTGTGACCAAATTGTGACCAAATTGTGACCAAATTGTCACCTTCCAGTGCCTGAAGGAGCTACAAGAAAAGTGGAGAGAGATCATTAATGAGGGGCTTGGAGGGACAGGAGGCAGGGAATGGCTGCCAGTGGCAGAGGGCAAGGCTGGATGGGATCTTGGCAATTGGGAATTGTTTCCTGGCAGGGTGGGCAGGGGCTGGGCTGGAATTGCCAGAGCAGCTGTGGCTGCCCCTGGAGCCCTGGCAGTGCCCAAGGCCAGGCTGGACATTGGGGCTGGCAGCACCTGGCACAGTGGGAGCTGGCCCTGTCATGGCAGGGGGTTGGATTTAGATTTTAAGGTCCCTTCCAACCCAAACCATTCCATGGTTCTCTGATCCCAGTGATGTCCTCTGCTGTCCCTCCTCCAGTTTGTCACAGCTCACGGAGCCACTGCAGGAGACAGCCAGAGGCTGGCAGTGAGAAATGCCCTGGGGAAGTGGGGATAAACCCAGGATGGATTTATGGGATCCACAATAGTCTAAATCCAAGATAAGAGACACACAGGGCTTCTTCTCACTCTGTGGGGTCAAGAAGGTGTTTTCCCCAGAGCCCAGGCAGCAGGGAGTGTTTTGGTCAGGAAAATGCTTGGTTTTGTTTTTTTGGTTTTGGCAGGCACGGGGGGTCAAGGGTCACTGGAAGGGACCCCCGAGTGCCCCTCTGCACCCCCTGCCACACTGAAAATGAGGATGGAGTTCAGAAACCTGCACGGACGGCAGCCACACAAACACCTGACAGAGCTCTAAACCAGGAAAAAGGAAATTTGGTTTAAAAACCACCTGGGTTTTCCCCCCAGTCCTTGCTGCTGAGACACAGCCCTGCTCACGTTCCCACCTTCCAGCTGCCCTTTGAAGCAGCTGCCAAAGCCTGCAGGGATCTGGGCAGAGAGAACAGGAGCAGGGAGAGAGGCTGAAGGGTTAAAAGGTGAGAGCCTGGGGTGCCAGAGCTGCTCCCTGCACACAGGGGAGGGCTGGGATCTGAACCCAGAGCTGGGAGCTGCTGGGAGCTCAAAATTCCTGTGCCCCCACAAAGCAGCTCCAGGCAGGAGAGCTCGGGTGGTGGCACCTTCACCCCCGGGGGGAGGTGGCAGTGGTGTCCCTGCTGTCCCTGTGGTTGAGATCCAGCTGGGAAGGAGCTGCAGGATCCATGGGCAGCACTTCCAGGGCCTGGAGAAGCCTTGTCTCTGCTCAGCACATGTCACCTGCAGCACCTGTCCCTCCAAACAGCCCAGGCAGCCCCAGCCAGGGCTGGCCCCGTGTGTGGCCTCACTGGGTCACCCTGATGCCCTCAGGAGCTGGAACAGAGGCCAGATGGAGTTAAGGGGAATAAAGAGGATATTTACTGCAGAGCCTTCCAAGGCCACACCCCAGCAGAACCAGAGCCACAGTCGGGGCTCTGCCTGGATGGCTCCAGATGGAAGAAAAAGAGAGGTTGGTCTCAAGAATTCACATTTTTATGAGTTCTGCTCCATTTGCATATTGGAGTTCATTGTCCCATTCCAGCTTTAGCCCAGGCAGTCCCATCCTTGTTTTTCTCTCTCCAGCCCACGGTGTTTGTGTTCTTGGGCTGAGATTTGGATCATTTGTCCTTGGTCCCCAGCTGGAGCAGGAATTGTTTTGTCTCCCTACTCTGTATAGAGAGCTCAGCATCCACTAATATGAAGTCCAGACCCACGCACCAAAGCAAATCTGAAAGTTAAAAAAAGCTAAAATCTGAGGCATTAACCCCAAAATCCCAGCTGGACCCTTCCCCCACACACACCTGCTCTGTGGGCACCAGGAGGGGACACGGGGGCTGCCCCAGGGCTGGGGGCAGACACTGCCCAGGCCATTTCCCACCCACTGCTGCCACCTTGTCCCCAAACGCTGCCGTGGTTGGAGTGACAGCAGCTCCTCAGAGGGGCTGCTGGGGCTCCCCTCCTTGGGGATCATCCCCCACCCCGTTCCTTGTCCCAGATTCTGTCATTAATGCTCTGAACAGGAGGCTGATTAAGGTTTCCAGCTCGTTTGTTATCATTAAGGACGTGGAGGCTGGCTTTTCTCAACAGGCAATTACGTGACTCAGCCCTTTGGAAGCCTCCTGCCCTCCTGTCCGCATGACTTCTCCTCACAGCCCCACGGCCTGATTGCATTTCTGGGGAGTGATTTCCCTCTGCCAGCTCCCTGCTCCTCATTTGCATTGCATCAGCCCTTTCTTGGAAAACTGGAGAAGGGATGCTCTGACTTCCTGCTGCTGCTCTGCCAGGATCATGGAATCCTGCCATGGGTTGGGTTGGAAAGGACCTCAAATCCCATCCAGGCCCATGGCAGGGACACCTCCCACTGTGCCAACGTCCAGCCTGGCCTTGGGCACTGCCAGGGCTCCAGGGGCAGCCACAGCTGCTCTGGGCACCCTGGCACAGCCCAAACCTCTCTACCCAGGCCTTGCCAGGCTACAAACCCCCTGTGGGAAATGGCACTGGGGGCACCTGCAAGCAGCCAGGCAATCATTCTTTCCTTTCCTTTCTCCATTTGCTGCAATGGCTTTTGGTGCTGGTTTCCATCCTGGATTGAGGAATGTGAATGCCAGAGTGGTTTGGGTGGGAAGGGATCTTCAATGGCAGCTGATTGCAGCCCAGGGCCAGCTCCCACTGTGCCAGGTGCTGCCAGCCCCAATGTCCAGCCTGGCCTTGGGCACTGCCAGGGCTCCAGGGGCAGCCACAGCTGCCCTGGGCACCCTTTCCCAGGGAAGAATTTTCTCCTAATATCTAATCTCAATCTCTCTCAATTTAAAACCATTCCCCTTTGTTCTTCCACTCTCTCTCTCTTTGCAGAAAGTCACTCTTCCTCTTTTTTATCAACATCTCCCGAGCCAAGCTGGGCTGGAGCACAGCACTGAGACCAGGGGACCCTCCCCCTGCAGCCAGAGATATTTATTAAAATTTCTGTGTATATTGGACAATATTGACCATCCCTGGAGCAGAGTCACAGAGCAGCAAAGCTCACACAGTGGCCAGGGGTGAGCGGGCACTCATGAGGGTGCTGGCACTGCCCAGGCTGCCCAGGGAATTGGCACAGCCCCAAACCTGCCAGAGCTCCAGGAGCCTTTGGGCAGCGCTGCAGGGATGCCCAGGGTGAGGTTTTTGGGAGGTCTGGGCAGGGTCTGGGGTTGGGCTGGGTGATCCCTGGGGGTCCCTTCTGCTCAGGATATTCTGTGACTCTCTAATTTTGCAGTATTGTTCTGGCACCTGGGTTTTCCTAATCCCCAACCCCACTCTTTGCTTCCAGCTCCCCAGACCTTATTTATTGGTGTTTAATTTCTCCAAACTGTTCTTGTCCTCGTCACACTGGAGAGGGTGACAAGGAGCTGGTGCTGCTGGGGTGGCCCTGGGGCCCTCCCCAGGGCACAGCTATCTGCTCCCTGCACCTTCCAGACGTTTCCTGTTGTGTTCCCAGCTAAGAGAAATCAACAGCCCCAAAACTGTCACGTTTCTAAGGCCACCACCCTGCCAGCTGCACCCTCCTGGGCTCAAATTTAGGAAATGGCAGTGTCACATTTGCCTGTGCAACCTTAATTCAGCCCCCTCAGGCTGCGCACTCCTTAATTACAGGTTCACAAACGAGGGGTTTTTGTGTGACACCCCTGGCCCAGGTGGGGCTGGCTCTGTCCCAGGGCAGAGGGGGACAAAGGGACCCCCCTGTCCACTCCATGTGTCCACTCCTGGCCAAGCTGGAAGGAGCTTGAAGGGCAGAAGTTTGATGCTTGAAATGTTTTTGCTTTTCCTCTGCAATTCTGCAGAAAGCCAGGAGGGTTTGCTGGGCAATGCAGGGTGAGGGGTGGAGGCTGAGCCTTTCTGCTCCCAAACCTACCCCCTGCTGCCACCAGGGTCCCCCCAGACCCCTCCCCAGCACCTCCTGTGCTGCCCAGGGCTCCCTGGTGCCTCCTCCCTCTCCTCTGGCCCAGCAGAGCTCCTGCCAGCCCTGTGCCAGGCACACTGGGCTGTGCCATCCCTGCCATCCCTGTGTGTAGGGGTGTGGGAGCTCAGAATATCGCTCCTGATGTCCAGAATCACCGAGAAAACTCATGGGGGGCTCGGAGGTCCTGGAATGTTGCCAAGAATTCTTGGTGGCTGGACTTTGACCCTTCAGAGGATGTGTATGAGGACGTGAAAATGACCACCGTTTAAGTGGTGGAGAGATTATATATTTTTTCAGGGTAAAATATGTATTTTAGGATTACTGTACAGGGGGGTTATATCCCTGTACAGGGGGGTTATATCTCAGTACAGGGGGGTTATGGAGACAAGATGGAGGAATCAGGGCGTGTCTCAGCTTCTTCTTTCTTCTTCTTGTCTTCCATCTTTCGTGGTGATGCTGGCACTTGGGGATTGGTTTATGGTGAAGGTGCACTTGTTAACAAGGGTGAAAGGTATTGGGGATAAAAGGTAAATATAATGTAGGGAGTTTTTGTTATAAAAGGACACGACCGCCCCGTGGGTAGGCAGAGTGCCCTTGGCTGCCTTGCTGGTCAGACCCCGGCTGGCAGAAAGGAAAATCTCTGTAAGATAAAAATTAATAAACATTCTGAAGACCGAAGCATTGAAGAGTCCAGACTCGTCCTTTGACCCGCGGCTGCCCCGAACCATCCTGTGTGTGTCTGAGCAGAGATAACAGCCGGGTCAGGCATAGGGGACACAGTATGGGTAAATGAAGGTGTATAGAATGTAATCTTATCCCTCAACAAGTTGCAGCTGGACCAATTACTAAAGATTAGGAGCAGACCTGATGTTAACAGGCCACACCTGTAGCCAATAAGAGCAGTGGTACAAAACAGTGAATTGGGGGGGGATCAGGAGTCAGGTGGCTGCTGCAAGGACCAGGAAGGGCCAGTGCTTAGAGGAACTGCCTGTGAGAAACATCGAGGAAACTCTGAGGGTGTGGAATCCTTGCACTATAATGATAATGGAGCTCTTGATATGTGAGACAACACCTGTGCTATGCACACCTGGGCTTTGGGCACAGGCTGTGCCATCCCTGTGCCCATACACCTGGGCTTTGGGCATAGCTGTGCCTCCTGCCATCCCTGTGCCATTCACACCTGGGCTTTGGGCATGGGCTGTGCCATCCCTGTGCCCACATACCTGGGCTTTGGGCATAGCTGTGCCTCCTGCCATCCCTGTGCCACTCACACACCTGGGCTGTGCCTTCTGCCATCCCTGTGCCATGCACACACCTGGGCTTTGGGCACAGGCTGTGCCATCCCTGCCTTTCCTGTGCCACACACACCTGAGATTTGGACAGGAGCTGTGCCATCACTGCCATCCCTGTCCCTCACACACCTGGGTTTTGAGCACAGGCTGTGCCTCAGGGCAGGTGGAGGCTGCTTCCTTGTCCCTGGCTCCCACGGCTCTGCCTGGGGCTGCTGCTTCTCCCTCCTGCTGCAGCCCAGCCCGGGCACAGCCCGGACACCTCCTGGCCCTCCCAGCCCGAAGGAGCTGCCTGGGAGCAGCTGGAGCTCGATGGTTTTGCTGGAAAAATCTCCCGATGGAAAGGAGAGAGAGTTGCAACTCCCTGGGGCCAGGAATGATTTATCCCGACCCTTCTGCCCTGCCCCACATCTCTCAGCTCCCTCATCCTCCCTGGAGCTCCCAGCTCCTGCTGGGAGCTCAGGTACCCCTGGCTCGGGAGCCAAATCACCTCGGTATGATCTGGAGGCAGCAAATCCCAAATCCATGCTGAGCAGGGCTGAGCCGCCCTCTGGAGCTGCCCTGTCCCTCCTGTGGGGCTGGAGAGGGAGGAGGGCAGGGAGCACCCCCCGAGAGGTGACCCCAGTGACGCTTTGGGGTGGTGATGGCACCATCTGGGGGTTCCACTTGCAGTTCATTTTCACAACTTTTAATTTTGACAGTCAGCAGGAGCCAAGCTTTGCTCACACAGAGGCCACACATTTATCTTAACAGATCACAGGGACCTCAGAGCCCTGCTGGGAGGGTTTGTTCAGAGAGTCCCAGGTGGGAATTTTACTGATTTTCCCTGTCCTTGCAGCCATCCAGGCTGTAACCAAGGGATTTCCTCCAGCCCACACTTGGGTCTTGCACTTGTGGTGGCAAAGGGATGTGAATCCTTCTGCCACTCCTGAGGCCTTTCCCATCCCCTTCCCTTCCCCTGCAAACCCCCCTGGCTGCTGTGGCAGGAGCAGGGCAGAGCCCTCAGGGGTGGATGGGGTCTGCAGAGCGAGATTGGGAATCCTGGAGAGCCCAGAGCTGTGACCAAAGCTCCCGGAGGCAGGAACAGCCCAGGGAATCCAATGGAATGGTGCAGGAATGGTGCAGGGAAAATCCAATGGAATGGTGCAGGAATGGCACAGGGAAAATCCAATGGAATGGTGCAGGAATGGCACAGGGAAAATCCAATGGAATGGTGCAGGAATGGCACAGGGAATCCAATGGAATGGTGCAGGAATGGCACAGGGGATCCAATGGAATGGTGCAGGAATGGTGCAGGAACAGCCCAGGGAATCCCTTGGCAAAGGGCAGGGAATGGAGCAGGAGCGACCCAGGGAAAATCCCGTGGCAAAAGGCAGGGAATGGTGCAGGAACAGCCCAAGGAATCCTGTGGAATGGTGCAGGAACGGCACAGGGAAAATCCCATGGAATGGTGCAGGAAGAGCCCAGGGAATCTCTTGGAATGGAGCAGGAACAACCCAGGGGAAATCCCGTGGCAAAAGGCAGGGAATGGTGCAGGAATGGAATAGGGAAAATCCCATGGAATGGTGCAGGAACACCCGGGAGCTTCTCCTGCCATCCGTGCTGCTGCCAGCAGTGTCCCCTGCCCTGCCCACGGTGGCTCTGGCACCAAGTCCCTGCCAAATCCGCCCTCCCTGCCCGCTCCGAGCTCCAGCTGCCTCCGCCCCGCCCTGAGGCTCTGGGGCTAAACCCGGCTTGTTCTGAGCTGGATCTAGGGCAGGACCTTGCTGTGCTGCAGCGAGGGCATCCTGGTTGCTCATCCTGGGGACTGAGGAGGCCACATATTTATATTTATATTTATATTTATATTTATATTTATATTTATATTTATATTTATATTTATATTTAATCTTATTTACCATTTTATATTTACATTTATTTCTGTAACTTTATTTTCTATATGTTTATATTTATATCTATTTCTATAATTTTGATTTCTATATATTCATATATCTTGTTTATAATTCTATATTTATATTTATTTCTATTTCTAGAATTTTATTTTCTATATATTTATATCTATTTCTATTTCTATAATTTTGATTTCTATATATTTTTATTTGTATTTGCTTATATTTTCATTGAATATATAAAATGTATTTGCTATAGATATAGATAAAGACAGATAGAGATCTCTGGAGTGAAAAATTGTGCCTGTGCTGTGGCTGCACCACAGGCAGCAGAGAAAGCCCCAGATCTGTCACCAAGGCAGGTGTCACATCCATGCAGTGCCCATCCAAGTGTCACCTTCCAGGCAGGACCAGAGATGATGGGAGCCCTGAAAAGGGCATTTCTCTGGGGATGGAGGGCTGGGGACTTTGGGGACACCCTAGTCATGTCATGTCATGGTGATGTGGTTTTAGAAGGGTGTCCTTGGGGTGGTCACATCTCCACCTGGCTGGAACCTCTGGAGAACCATCCCTGCTTGCTCACGGATGTTCTCTCCATCCCTGCTTGCTCAGGGATGTTCTCTCCATCCCTGTTTGCTCACGGATGTTCTCTGTCACCATGATGTTTTCTGAAAAATCCCTTTGCCAGGATTTCTCCTAGGAAGTTGAGAAGCCTCAGAGAAGAATATAAATAATAATTATCTGATTGCTTCCCCTTGTGTTGTGCTGCTTTGGAATGTGGTAGGTGATTCTTTCATGGGTTCCATGTGAATTGTGTTTTCTTGATGACCAATCATAGCCAGCTGTGTTGGACTCTAAGGAGTTATGGATTTTTATTATTCATTCTTTTCTGAGCTTCTGATGTATCCTTTCTTTTTCTTTAGTATAGCTTTAGTATGTAATTTCTTTAATATAATATCATAAAATAATAAATCAGTCTTCTGAGAACTTGGAGTCAAATTCTCACTTCTCACCTCCTCATGGGGACCGTCACAACACCACAACAGTTCTCTCCATCCCTTCTTGGTCAGGGATGTGTGGCATTGACATTCTCTGAAAAATCCCTTCACCCAGGGTTTTTCTCCTGGGAAGCTGAGAAGCCTCAAAAAAAAAAGGAAAACAATTCTTATCCCATTTGCTTCTCCTGTGTTGTGCTCATGTGGGATGTGTTTGGAGATTGTTTACCCACAGGTGATTGTTCCATTGCATTCTGCTGGGAGTTGTTTTCACTCTTTGGCCAATCAGGGCCAAGCTGTGTCAGGGCTCTGGAGAGAGTCAGGATTTTTCATTATTATCTTTTTAGCATTTAGTAAGTATCCTTTCTGTATTCTTTTTATAGTTTAGTACAGCATTTTTTAATATAGTATAGTATGATGAAATAATAAATTAGCCTTCTGAGAACATGGAGACAGATTCATAATTTCCTTCCTGCCACGGAGGACCCTGAAAATACCACATGTGACACCTGTGTGTCACTGTCACTGTCACATTTTCTGAAAAATCCCTTTGCCCAGAATTTTTCTCCTGGGAAGCTGAGAAGCCTCAGTGAAAAGGAAAACAATTCTTCTCTCATTTGCTTCTCCTGTGTTGTGCTCATGTGGAATGTGTTTGGAGATTGTTCACCCACAGGTGATTGTTCCATTGGATTCTGCTGGGAGTTGTTTTCACTCTGGCCAATCAGGGCCAAGCTGTGCCAGGGCTCTGGAAAGAGTCTTTATTATCTTTTTTAGCCTTCTGTAAGTATCCTTTCTGTATTATTTGCTATAGTTTAATATAGCACTCTTTAATATAATGTAGTATTATAAAATAATAAATTCAGCTTCTGAGAACATGGAGTCAGATTCATCATTCCTTCCTGCCACGGGGCACCCTGCAAATACAACAGGGATGCTCTCTCCATCCCTCCTCACTCAGGGATGCTCTCTCCATCCCTCCTCACTCAGGGATGCTCTCTCCATCCCTCCTTGCTCAGGGATGTTCTCTCCATCCCTCCTTGCTCAGGGATGTTTATTCCATCCCTCCTCACTCAGGGATGCTCTCTCCATCCCTCTTTGCTCAGGGATGTTCTCTCCATCCCTCCTTGCTCCCGAGCCCAAGCAGGAAGGATCAAACCCCAAACGTGTCCCTTGACGATTTAGTTTGGTGAGGGCACCTCAGAGCTCCGTTCCCCGGGTCCCAGCACACCTTGGAGCTCCCAGCTGGCTCCCCACATCCCCGAGCCCTGAAAAGCGGCTCTGTGCCTTTGTTGGAGGCTCTGAAAGCGCCTTTTTAGCTCCTGAACATCTGGGGCTCGCCGGGCTCCGGCGGCTGCGCGAGGCAAAATTCATCCTTTGTTGCTCCTCCGCCGTTTCTTTGCCGGGCTGGGGATGGAAGAAAATCAGCTCGTGTTTCTGCTGCCCCTCCCGGGCACGGCCCCTCGGGGCTCTGCACGAGCCCGGGCACTGCTCGGACTCGGTAACGACAGCGCAGCCCCGAGGGGAGAGGACAGGGGCTGTGTGAGGGGACAGGGGCTGTGGGAATGGGACAGGGCTGTGTGAGGGGACAGAGGTTTGGAGAGAGGACAGGGGCTGTGTGAGGGGACAGGAACTGTGTGAGGGGACAGGAGTTTGGAGAGGGGACAGGGGCTGTGTGAGTGGGACAGGGATTTAGGGAGGGGACAGAGGCTGTGGGAATGGGACAGGGGTTTGGAGAGGGGACACGGGTTTGGGGAGGGGACAGAGGTTTGGAGAGAGGACAAGGGCTGTGTGAGGGGATAGGGCTGGGGAGGGGACAGGGACTGTGTGAGTGGGACAGGGATTTGGGGAGGGGACAGGAGCTGCGTGAGGGGGACAGGGACTTGGGGAGGGGACATGGCTTGGGACGGGACAGGGGCTGTGGGAATGGGACAGGGCTGAGGAGGAGACAGGGACTGTGTGAGGGGACAGGGGTTTGGGGAGGGGACAGGGCTGAGGAGGAGACAGGAGTTTGAGGGGACAGGGGTTTGGAGAGGGGACAGGGACTGTGGGAAGGGGACAGGGCTGGGAGGGCACAGAGGCGGGGGAGGAGACAGGGGTTTGGGGAGGGGACACGGGTTTGGAAAGGGGAAAGGGGACAGGGGCCCTAGGGAGATGACAGGGGCTGTGGGGAGGGGATAGGGACTGTGTGAGGGGACAGAGGTTTGAGGGGGGGGACAGGGGTTTCGGGAGGGGACAGGGTTTCAGTGAGGAGACGGGCTGTGGGACTGGGACAGGAGCTGTGGGACTGGGACAGGAGCTGTGGGACTGGGACAGGGGTTTGGAGAGCAGACAGGGGCTGTAGGGAAGGGGCCGAGGACCTTGAGAATGGGACCCGGGCTGTGCAGAGGGACCGGCTGGGGCCGGAGTTCAGAGCGACCTCCCAGACGTCCCCGTGTCTATGAGTATCAATGCAATGCCTACACTCTCTGGATTTTAAATCTGGGGTGCCCCGATGGTTTTTTGGGGCGTTGCACCCGTGTCCCGGCTCCAGGCTCGGCTGGGGACGGGGTGGGGACATCACACGGCGCAGGTGACATTTGGGACAGCTTCGGCCCTGTCTCAAGAATTCCCCCTGCTGCTCTCAAAACACGATTCTGGCTCTAAAAGCAAACCTGCGGTTATAAACTCGGACTTGTGTCCCAAAATTAAAGGTTTTAATGGAAAACCACGTTAAGGAGTCCATTCCAGCCGCCAGTTTGATGCTCTCCTGCCCTTCCCAGGAGGGTCAAGCTGCAGCTCCGCCACCTCTGGAGGATGTCCCGGCGTGCCCGGCCCGGCTGCGGAGCCTGGATGGGCCGGGCCGGGCTGGGCTGGGCCAGGAGGTTGTTGGGGAAGGGGCAGATCCGTGGTGGGGGCAGGAGAAGGGTTCGCCCCTCCCGCCCGGCTGGGGAGGAGCGCGGCGGGATGAACGCCCCGGCTGGGGATCCCTGGGATGATGTAGCGCTGTGGCCATGGAAAGAACCGACCTGCAGAGCTGCAGCAGCCCTGGAGCCTCCGAAATCAAGGACCTGGAGCTGCTGGAGAGAGCCCAGAGGAACCCCCGGAGCTACTGCAGGGCTGGAGCCCCTCTGGAGCCAGGCTGGGAGAGCTGGGGGTGCTCCCCTGGAGAGGAGAAGGCTGCAGGGAGAGCTGAGAGCCCTTGCAGGGCCTGAAGGGGCTCCAGGAGAGCTGCAGAGGGACTGGGGACAAGGATGGAGGGACAGGAGGCAGGGAATGGCTGCCAGTGGCAGAGGGCAGGGCTGGATGGGATCTTGGCAATTGGGAATTGTTCCCTGGCAGGGTGGGCAGGGGCTGGGCTGGAATTGCCAGAGCAGCTGTGGCTGCCCCTGGAGCCCTGGCAGTGCCCAAGGCCAGGCTGGACATTGGGGCTGGCAGCACCTGGCACAGTGGGAGGTGGCCCTGGGCTCCAATCAGCTGCCATTGAAGATCCCTTCCCACCCAAACCACTCTGGCATTCACATTCCTCAATCCAGGAGGGAAACCAGCACCAAAAGCCATTGCAGCAAATGGAGAAAGGAAAGGAAAGAATGATTGCCTGGCTGCTTGCAGGTGCCCCCAGTGCCATTTCCCACAGGGGGTTTGTAGCCTGGCAAGGCCTAGTTAGAGAGGTTTGGGCTGTGCCAGGGTGCCCAGAGCAGCTGTGGCTGCCCCTGGAGCCCTGGCAGTGCCCAAGGCCAGGTTGGACATTGGGGCTGGCAGCCCCTGGCACAGTGGGAGGTGTCCCTGCCACGGCAGGGGTGGCACTGGCTGAGGTTTAATCTCCCCTCCAACCCAAACCATCCCATGATATAAAATGGGGAAATCTGGGGCATTCAGAGCCCTGAGGAGGGAGGTGGCAGTGTTAAGGAAGGGAAAAAGAGAAAAATAATTAAAAAAAAAAAATTAAAAACCACCCCCACCTTAATCACCTGAACTGCCTGGGGAAGGGAAGTGCCCCAAAGCAGAACAGCACCAGCTGAAACTTTCCTTTGACTTTTATAATTACAGAATAGAAAAGAAATCCTCGATTCACGTTACAAAGACGGGCTCATAGAAAACCAAGCCAACGGAACAGAAACACCCAAGGTCCTGGAGCACCGTGCCCAGCCCCTGTGGAGCCCAGGGGAGGAGAAAGGGGGGATCTCCCCAAGAGCTTTAATGCAGTGAGCTCTTCCTGCTGGGTTTGGGATGGGCTGGGAGCAGGGGAGGGTCTGCCTGTCCATCCCATCCCATCCCAGGTCAGTGCAGCACCCTTGGTTCTGGAGAGGAAAATAAACCCCAAAGATGCTGCTGGCCCCAGGGCTTGGGGATGGGGATGTGTTCTGGGGGATGAGGGAGATCACTGCCTGAAAAAAATCACGATTTTCCATGGAATAAAGAGGGGCAAAGGGTGGAAAATTATTGCCTGTAGAGTTCACAGCTTGGCTGGAGGTGGCTCAGCCCATCCCAGCTCCGGGCCCTGGCACTTCCAGGGCTCCCTGTCGGGAAGGGCCAAGAACCATTCCAGGGTGTAAAAACCTCCCCTGGCACTGGAGGAGAAACAGCTGGAGGTGAAATCCACCCAAATTCCCCAGCTCCCTCCCAGGGGTGCAGGGTGGGCTTGGGAGCAGATCCAGGGTCCTGGAGGAGCCACATCCCATGGAAAGGAGAGTGAGGATGTTCTGGGGAGCTGGGATACTCCAGGAAATTCCTTTTTTCCTTAAAATTCTTTCCCAAGGCTTTTCCTTCCCAGCTGATCTTCCTCCTGCAAAGCAATCCCTGCCCAGCCCATCTCACACCCCCCAAAATCCTCCCCCAGTGCCCGTGTCCCTGTGCCACTGGAGCTGATGGATGAATTTGGCACTGAGCCCCCCACGGATGAAGGGACCAGGGTGGGACCCCCAGCCCTGGGTGAGGTTTGGGGGGGCCCTGGGGGTCCCAGTGATGCTGAAGGCACGGTGTCAGCCTTGGGGGGGGCCTGCTCAGCCAGAGTCTACTCAGGCACTTTAAATTAAATAAAAACCCAAAGAAATGATTGGAAAAAAAAAAATCCCAAAGCAAAACCCAAAACATTCATCAGATCGTTCCAAGGGCTGGGGAGGGGCTGGGCCGCGGCAGCCTCGGGGCTCCCAGCTCGGAGCAAGGCCCCAAAACGTGGCAGGGAGGGGGTGCAGGGGGATTCAGGGTCCCGTGTGTCCCCCGTGTCCCCAAATCTGGGGTGAGGCGACGCTGACGGGCGGATCCGACTCCTCGGAGCGTCCCAGAGCGAGTCCCGGCACTGCTGCTTCATCCCGGTGGGAGAATTCCTGCCGGGGCACAAATCCCGAGCTTGGAGCCAGTCTGAGCCACATCCGGAGTGGCAGGACACTGTCCCGAGCCCGCCTGTCCCCAGGGCGGTGCTGTCCCTGTCCCCGTCCCCGTCCCGAGCCCGCTCCGCTGCTCCAAGGAAAAGCCAGGCTGGGACAAACACATCCAGCGGTGTCCGTGAGCGCCGCCACCTCCGCGCTGTCC